>OZ018328.1:37051459-37070180 GCA_963969495.1 Ceratothoa steindachneri | reverse complement strand
ATATATTACGTTTGTTTTTTAAATATATTTACAACAAAGCAACCACAAAAATCTAGGGCTGCCAATTTCCGAAATTTAACCGAAAGTCTTTCTTCTGTCATATTTCAGAGTTAAACTTTTTAGGTGGCAAAAAGTTCGACGCCAGATTTGACTCTAAAATGTCCTATCATAATTTCATTCAGGAAAAAAATGCCCTTTAAAATATATAATACAATATCTCGCGATTTCAACAGACACTTTGGCTGTGTATTCCATATTAGCCACAGATTTGTATAAGCCATAATAAATCTTACATGAAGAATAAAATGTACAGAAAAAGTAATTACGTTGAATTTAATAACTAATACTTACTTATAAAGCAATCCTTTTATTAAGTAAATGAATTATGGGGGTAATGAACATCATATTCGTGTTCCTGACACTTAAAAACATCGGAAAAATACATTTCAATGGCGGATATCAGTGTTTGTGATATTAATCCCCCACCCACCCCGATACCTTTCGCTATAATGAGAACTGGTGGCCTCGACATGCCAACGATTGTCATTATGATCTCTATGCAAATCTCATTATCATCTCGTCCATGATTGAAGAGGGACAGTTACGTAACTTACTGGCCAGTTACAATTTTGTGTAGTTTTATTTCATGACAAAAACCTGAGTAAAATTACTGATTAGCCACTCGGATGCTTTCGAGATAGATTGTCCCATTAATGAATCGTCTTTTACCCTGTAGTTAGTTACTTACTTAATTGGTGCCTGCAACCTTGTCACTACACTATGAATAGCTACAAGTTACAATAAATATATATATATATATATATATATATATATATATATATATATATATATATATATATATATATATATATATATATGAAACGATCGCGTTTATGTTCCACCTCTGCCCACTAACTTCTATTACTTTAAACATTGAATAACAGCAGCAATCAACTCGGCGCATCGTGATATGTTGATAAAAAAAGACCTTTACGAGAATGGCCGTACCCTGTTCGCCTTCGAGGACTTATCGGGGGAGGAAGAGCTCGCCATGCGATTCTTTTCCTCCCTCCGCCTCTAAACCTTAGGCGAGCAACTCAGCCTACCACTGTATGTGGGCGAAGGAGCCGAAGCTTCTTTTAGTGGTTTCCTCCTTTCGGTGTCCAGTGGGTTTTTATACGGAATGCACCACCTTCCTCAGGCTAGGCCAAAGAGTTCAAGTCAACCCAGTGAATCAAGACTTTCCTATGGGCCACTGGGACAGAGGCCCATCTCTTCCAGGTACCAGGTGTAAGTTTACACAGGGTAACCTCCCCCTCCCCTTAGAAGGGCTAGCCTGAATAAAGTGATCTCTCCCCAGCTTGAACAAGGGTAACAAAAAGCCATGCCAATACTTTTGCTTTTAGGATTGTTTTAAACTAAACTAGATGTAAATCTCCACAGGGCACCCCCATCTCCACCTGCCCCCCCTCCCGAGACATAGAAAGAACTCTGGCCACTATACGCTCTTCTCCCTCTCTTGATAACCTTAAGAGTATTTTAGAGAACCTCTTACATCAAACCTCAGCACTGAAGACCACTATAAATTACTAATTATATCACCTGGGGGAAATGAAAATATGGCTGCAATAACACTATTTATCTGAATCTGCCTGTTTCCTAATGAAGGAATTGTCCAGACCCATGAGTAAAACCTGGGTTGATGGAATGTCACTTTAGCCAATTCATGGTCCAGTGGGTTACAAATTTCCCTTGGATTCCATGATAGGTAATCATTGATGTTTTACATTAACCCTGTGGCTTCTATGATGATGGGTATGATGGATGTATCTTTAACTCTCTAGTTTTGCCTCATCATAAAGCAGGGGGTGGTATTTGTAAACCCACTTTGATGATCGCTGCAGTCTTGTAACACTTGTTCCAGTGTTCTATTTATGTAGGTCACAGCAGAGTTAATTTCATCATATGAAGTATTTTTCATTGCCACTGCATTCTAACATAAGAGCATTTAGTATTCACCAGTGGAGGCACTTCTATTTTCTATCATGACGCTTTGTGTAATGGCCATGGTCTTTGGCCCCCATTATACACATTTTATCAATGAAGTTCAGTAGCCCCTCATTAGCCAATTAAGTGACCCTCTCTAATTAATATAGTCTTTATTGAGCTCCTCTATACACCTTCGGCACTTTTATTGTTCTTATACTCTGCTTCTCCATTTTGTCAGAGGCTTTACATTATTTCCAGTTTCTTCTAGATGTTAATGTGATTGGTGTGTTTTCATTGGTCATTTCCTCTGTTAATGTATTAATCCCCAAGTGGTTCACTAGCTTGTGATGGATGTTTGTTCTGAGAGATGCATATCTTTATTTTGTGCTACTAGCCTGGAGGTATGATCTTGTGAGGTGTAATGCAATTTCCTGGTATTATACCTGATCTGTGTTTGTGTTTTAACTTAGTCACATTTCAACCATGTTTTGTGGCAGGTAAAGTTTTGGCAGGCATTGGTGGCAGTATATTACCTTGTTGGCAGTTGGGATTTTTCTAATCTTAACATCCATTTTATCAATTTCCCATTGGGGCTAGTTTATTATGCAAATACCATTGCTGATGACTGGTATGGCCAAGTGGCTGATTGCAGTTATTTTGTTTTGGAGGCTCAGGCATATTCAGCATAACTTTTTTACTTATCCTATATATACGCCTTTGATCTAACATCATTTGCTGATGGCCAATCCTTCCATTTTCTTAATCCTGATATATTTGTATGCTTGGACTTGCTCAATTCTCTTATGTGCATTTCTTTAAGATAATGTTTTCCGGGTAGACTTGCTTACCTGCCTTAGTGTACATTTGGAACAATTGTCAATACCAAATTTCATCCTGATGTCAGCATGTGTGGATTCTAATATGCCGCTGAAGATGACAGCGTCGTGCTGCCTGATAATGGCAATAACTGCACTTGAAAGGCTTTTCACCCGTGTGGGTTCTTCCATGTCTCTGAAGACTCCCGATTTGTGCTGTTTGATAGGGACATGAATTGCATTTGTAAGGTTTCTCACCAGTATGGGTTCTTTCATGTGCCTGAAGACTCTCAATTTGTGCTGCTTGATAGGGACAGGAATTGCATTTGAAAGGCTTTTCACCTGTGTGGGTTCTTTCATGTCTCTGAAGATTCCCAAGATCTGCTGCTTCATAAGAACAGGAAATGCATTTGAAAGGCTTCTCGCCTGTATGGGTTCTTTTATGTCTTCTAAGATTCCCAATAAGTGCTGCTTGATAGGAACATATATTGCATTTGAATGGTTTCTCTCCAGTATGCTTTCGGATATGGTTCTGAAGATCGTTTCTTCGTGCAGTCTGATAGCAACAAGAACCACATTTGAAAGGCTTCTCACCAGTATGTATTCTCATATGCTGTTGAAGATGACCATGTTGTGATGCTTGATAGGGACAGGAACTGCACTTGAAACGCTTCTCAATAGAATATGACCTTTTCTCGAGCTTCTCTTTTCCGTCACACATAATGGCTTCAGACAAACCTCCCTCCACATTTGAAGGTGTATATGACATCTGCAAGTAATGTATTAAGTTAATTTTCATTAAAATAGCAATGACTATCTTGTAATAGAGTTGATCGAGATCAATGCTGTATGCAAGATCTGAACCTATATATATATATATATATATATATATATATATATATATATATATATATATATATATATATATATATATAAAGGGTTCAGTGGTCTACATTTGTGGCAATCAAGTTTTTTTTTTATATCTAGATATTAATGTCAGATTTAAAATTATTTCCCATAGAATTAATATTGGTGGTGGTGGTGGTGACGACCCAGTACCCAGCCCGAGTGGATTGAAAAAAAACAAAGAATGGAATAGAAAGAGAAGGTAACAGAATAGTGCATGGCTTGCTAAAGTGACCCTGGTAGGAGCACAAAGGAAAGAATCCGTGCTTGATTATTTCCATGGTTATTAAAGCAATCCAAGTAATATTTTCCAATGAGTACTTTGAAAGTGTTCATCATTGCCATCTTCAGTTTATACAAAGACAAGAGCAGCAGCTTCACCACTCATCCTTATAGGAGGACCTTGTACTTCACTGCCACATCTTCAGTCTGTGGCTTACAGCCTATCTGGCTCTAGCAATGGGGTTTTGGTCTAAAAATAGTTAAAAGGTTTCCAGTACATATCTCCTAATAATTTACTCTGGGTCCATTTTTTTAAGGTCCATGCTTATTTTTTAGGCCTAAAGGCAAGAGAAAAAAAACATCAGAATTCTTTTGAGATACAGAAAGAAACAATCCTCAGGCTCTTCCCACCCCCCATTTAAATTTGCTTTTATATATGAAAAAATATATAAAAAAAGCCATGACTTAATTTTAATACATTTTCTGAACTTTACAATTTATAAATTACAGCCATATGCTTAAATACAAAATGTGTCACCAGCACATGTGGCTTACACAAATCTTTCGTATGCTTAAAGCTGAAAATTGTGTCACGTGACACTTCCACAATTGTGACATGCGGCAAAGTTGGTAGTACTGTTCATGATTTGTTTACATTTTTGTTCAGTTCCACGTGATCCCTCAGCATTGTCAGCAGTCATGGAAATGGAGAAAAAGGTGCCAAGTTCATGTTACACCTCAAGAAGAGAGCAGTTGTTGTTGGTTGAATTATATGAAGCCAGAAAAAGGCAGAGGCTTGGCAGTCCATTGAAAAGCAATACAATCTTGCTGCACTTGGACCACATAAGAATATTGTCCAACTGAAGAGGATGTGGCAACACATGAAAGGAAGTTGAGTTACTTGGGATTTCCCTCCTTTGTATTACTATCCCATAAACAGACTAGGCACACCACAGAGGGGGAGAGAGGTATATCAGCTCCCTAAACCCTAGATTGTGTATTGTCTATGCTACTTTTTTTGGTATTATTATATAATCACTCCAATCACACACTGGGCTACCAAACATCGTTTTTCCTGCATATATTTGACGGTATGAACGAATATGTTATTTAATTCCGTCGGAAATTATTATTTTGCGAGATATTCACATTTCAAAACGAAGGCTTCCGACTTCAGTCTGTCTCACAGTTTGTCATGGCCGCATGGGAGTGATACTATAATTTTACCCTTTTTTGAGGGGGGGTGAGAAACAGCCTTGGAATATGGATTGATGGATGAACTGTCAGATTTCAGCATAAAAGAAACTACATTAGAGATAGCTCATCTTATTTTGGCCTGAAATAAGTAGTCATTATCTCAAAAATAGATTGCATGGGGTAAGTTGACCAAATAAATTGCACTTGAGCCCAAAAGAGATGCACTTAAATAACAACTTCCACATACTGAGCATAAATAGATGAAAGCATGAGTAGTGTGCCAACACATTCTTTGATAGGTAAATAATGTATTGGTACACTACTCGTGCTTAAATCTATTTATCCCCCAGTATGTTTTTTTTTAGTGCATCACCTTGGAGAAGTGCGTATCCCTATGCCAAGTAATATTACTCTGGAGTAAAATTTGGTTAGATTTGAATAAAAACTGTTTATTGTATTGACCATTAGGTCAGATTAGTTTTCTGCACCTTATTCTGACCTGAAATAAGTTCCCCTTACATAATAAAATTTCTGCACACATCAAGTAAATTTTATCCAGAAACCTGATTTGGTTATGTTCATTAGTACATACTAGTCTTAAATTATATATCTTTATCTACTTTCACAGAGCCAAGAAAGAATAAGTCCAGGAGAAAAAAGAAGCGATGAGGACTGGAGGAGGACTTCCTAAGCCTGGGGAAGAGACTGCCACTGCATCAACAATCCAAATTTTGTCCACCATTAGCACAGAATTGGAATCTTCTGGCAACAATTGGGATTCCGATTCGTTACCTCATAAGTATAACTATTTTATTTTTACATAAAGGAAAAATTACTAATATGATACTTTTCCTATGAGTTAATATGGTACATAACCCACTCATATAAAACATGAACTAAAATTTTGTTTCACTGACTCAATCTCATCACTCCTCTATATACATGTTTAAATAACTACAAAATGAATTAGAAATCATACCAATAGCTAACCTTCCTTAAGCCAACCCACTCATTTAGATTTTAATATTTGCAGGCGCGGGTAACTGTAGCATCAACCTAAAACAACTGGCTGATGAAGCCATTATCATAATGGAGCCTGGCATTGCTGAGCGAGTTGTCTCTCCAGCGACTCCTCCATGTGCCCCTGAGCCAGCCCACCCTGCACCACTTATCCCTCCTGCTTCTCCATCTACCACTCAGCCAACCCACTCTGCACCACTTGTCCCTCCTGCTAGTCCTCCACATCTACCACTCAGCCAGCCCTCCCTGCATCATCAGCCAGTACACCATACACAAGAAAGAGGAAACATGCAAGGACAAGGACAACCTTAACACCCCAGGAAGCATCTCTAGAAGATTTTTTAGATTATAGGCATAAAAAAAATGAAATGGACATGAAAATAAAAGCAATTGAGTTGAAGATAAAAGAAGCAGATCTAATGTTGAAAGACAAGAATGCCAAATTAAAAGATGCTGATCTGCAGATCAAGGAGCTCGAGTTAGAAATAAAAGAAGAGTACCTAATAAAAAAAATATTTGGAGAACTTATCTACATAAGTTGTAAAATCAAGAACTTGTAGGTAAAATCAATAAATTCAAGTGAACGATTTTATTTCTTATTATTAACATGCCTTTTATAAGTAGATAGGTTTTTAAATCATGAGCATACAGTATTGTTGCATGGTGGGGTCATTACTTCATTCCTCGGTCTTCGAACCAGCAAGACTAGAAGTGATTTTCTATTACTTGCCTCCTTTCAATATTACCGTGTATCTTTCCACCAGGCTGCTGATCGGGAATAGGATCTATGTCATCCTGTTCCTCGTCTAACTGCAGTTGAACTACCTCATCTGGAATTGGAACTCTCCATCGTATTGATAAATTATGAAGAATAGCTGCCATGATAATGAGGACTTTGGTATTCTCAAGGTCTGTCTGCATTTGCTTGCCTAAAGCCCCAAACCTTCTTTTGAGGACTCCAAAGGCTCTCTCAATGCAATTCCGGGTGGTGATATGGGATCGGTTGTACCGTATTTCTTGATGAGACTGGGGATTGGTAAGTGGTGTGAACAGAAACGCTGTGCAAAGATATCCAGCATCACCAAGAAGACGACCTCTGTGAACGCCGTCTTCCATTTCAACACACAAACGACTATTGTTGAAGATATTTGCATCATGTGTGCTTCCTGGCCACCTAGCAACAACATTAAAAAACTGCAGTCTTGGTCCACATACTGCCTGCACGTTTAGAGAAAATGCTCCCTTCCTGTTCCTAAAATGTTCAGACTGATCTCCAGGTGGTCTCTTTATAGCTATATGAGTGCAGTCAATGCAGCCTATCACACCAGGCATTCCAGCTATTGCCATGAAGTCTTCCACCACCTTCGAGGCTTCATCATTATTTGGCATCTTGATGACGGAGTGGCTCATCCTGGCAATTGCTCGCGAAATACGATGGATGCAGCGGCATACCAAAGGTTGTGAAACATCATAGCAATCTGCTATGGTGAGCTGGTGGTTGCCTGTCGCTAGGTACCTCAATGAAATCAGCACCTGCAGGTGAACAGGAACTGGGACACCTGAAAAAAATCAAAGACAAAAATAAGAAAACTAAAATAATAGATTTTCCTGTGGTGGAAGAACAAGAACTCTCTGTATTACTATCCCATTAACATACAGGGCACAACACAGAGGGGAAGGGAAGTATATTAACTCCCTGAATGGAATACTGAAAGTATATAATTTTTGTAACTTCATTATAGACCTGATTTAATATGTAGCAAAATTATACAGATGAGAATATAAGTCGTGAGTCACACAATTAATCAACTTTACAATAGAAATATGTAAGTTTTCATTAAATTTAGTTCCCTGAACTTAATAAAATATGATTTTACTATTTAGAATAGCTCTGTACTAATATGACCACACTATTTACCATGTGAATTTTAAGTACCATATTCATCTGCAGTAAATCTGCATTGCAAATTAGCATGATGCATATTTATATAATTATACCTTATTAAACATCATGGCCATAGTGCATAGTGTAGGGCTATTATAAATTTATACAAAAAATGTACCCAATGAGTTGCTCACCTCGGTTACTTAAATGTTGAGGAACATAAGGCTCTATGAGGTGAATCGCTCGATTGACAGAGTCCTTATTCAGTCTGAACCTCATGATGAACTCTTGATCAGGCAGTTCAAACAAGTTCATGCAATCCACAATTATTCTTCGTGGAGGCCTCCTCATCAAGAACTCCAGGTCATGAAGCTCTTGGATCGTGCGAAGTTCAGGAAACATATTAACATATTGCTGTAATAAAAATCATATGTAGTATGGAGCAACAAACTGCAAATAAGTTTAGTTTTTATAGCATATATATATATATATATATATATATATATATATATATATATATATATATATATATATATATATATATATATATGCACTCATTTGCAAGATGCAACCCACAGACATTAGCTGCTAGGAGCTGCCAAATATGATTTCAACTGCATATTTTGTTATTTTCCCAAAACTTAATAAAATATATCCTAACCTAATTAAGCTTTTAACTTAAGCTTTTAACAAAAATAAACGAATGAATCAGTAAAATTATAAAGTAAACAGT
Organism: Ceratothoa steindachneri; assembly: GCA_963969495.1. Taxonomy (NCBI): domain Eukaryota; kingdom Metazoa; phylum Arthropoda; class Malacostraca; order Isopoda; family Cymothoidae; genus Ceratothoa; species Ceratothoa steindachneri. Next base: position 37,061,413 of record OZ018328.1, on the reverse strand, counting down.
AATGTACCTATTAACCTAATAAGAAAAGAATGTGAGATGTTTGTTATCTACTCACCGTGCTGGAAGTTGTTATTGTTGTCTTGTATTTTGATGAGTATATTTACGGTTTAACGGATATTTGGGCTATCACCTTTTACCCATAACAGCATTCATTTTTTAGTTTGAACCATCCACACACTAACTGAGTCATATATCATTGGAATCAGAAGCAGTAATGCAACGTACAATGCAATTATAAAATGTGTAATGCAAAGTGAACAGGGTCGGAGCGATTCACTTTGCTCTCCACATTTCTCCATATTTATTCCAATAATGTGAACAGCTACACGGCAAAATTGTATAGTGTGTCACAAATGTACAATCCACTTTTCGTTTAAGCATACTGTTTTGGAGTGGAATACACTTTGTGCTCTACACATTTGTCTTAAGCATACGGCGGTTAGTTTTGTTTTAAAAAATTCCAAACATTTGATACTCATTTATTTTTAGGAACTCTTAGAAAGAACTTGGATAAAAGCTTCAAATATTCCTAGGTGACTCACAAACTAAAATTCAAACTGTTAAAAAAATTACATTCCTAAAATGCAGTGTTATGGATAAGTTTGTTTCCTTTATTTGTTCTTTTGCTCAGGAGGTTGATTTTCTATTCCTATTTAGTCCTCCTCAGTAAATTTGAGTGGTGAAACCGCTCCTTACAGAAGCTTTTAGCTCTGGACCTGTAAATCAGCTTATTCAACCCTTCCCAAAAAAATCCTCATATGAGATTGGGTAGAATGTTCGTCTTTATTTTCCAGCCTTCAAGATGCTACTAAAAAAATTCCTGAGATAGAAGATATAGATCATGTGAATCACTTATTCATTGAACCTTTACCAAAGCCTCAAGTGGTGGAAGGGCTTGAGTGTTCCAATGATTCCAAGAGCAATGCCGCTGAGAGTTTCAAAGTCCTGGCAAGTCACCCAACAGCAAGGCCCCAATGGCAGACCAAGCAGACATAGGCCATAAAAGATTCTTATGTTTGGCTCCGGAGGTCAGAGCTCAGAGGGCAAGCGTGACAAAGGCAGGCCTTCATAGACCAAGAACCTGGCAGCCCCTTGCAACCAGCCTCGCCGAAACCCCATATCTCAATGTTTTGAGCTGCAGGGGACGTTTTATTAGCCAAGTGCACGCGTGTGGCTGTCATGTAGCTATGATCAGCCAAAACAAATTCCTCAGCGAATAGCATTCGTCTCTGTTTTCTTTCCTAGACCTAACCCTTTCCCTTTATAGACTGGGTCTCTTAAGTCATATCTGACACAAACATCAGCCGAGGAGACCGGATAACTGATGATGAAACCGATGCTCAGACACAAGCTGGAGCCACCGCCAACAATGAGCCAGCCATCATTAAGGTTTTCATTGTCTAAATTGATTCACATTATTTGATTTTGGAACTAATCATCATTGCATGCTTTTTCTAAAGTGGTCCCTGTTCTTTAAGTCTCATTTCATTAACCCTTGTGCATTTTTCTTAATTGTTCCCTGGTGGAACACAAAGGATTTAAAAAGAAAATATGGAATTCCCTTTTGTCACAAGGGGCAATTTTTTTCTCTTACAATCTCATTTTCCCACTTATATTTAAGAATGTAAATAAACCAAAACATCCTAAAATCTACATAGACAAAGGAAAGAAAAAGACTTGTTCATGAGTAGGATCGTGCATTATTTCAGGGGCCTGAGTATGGAACAGGTACTGCCCACAGAACTCCCCCAGACTAGAAGAATCAACCAAAAAGTGTCCCGCTGTCTAGGAGACTAAACAATCTTGACAGAAAGGTTCAAGGAAGCAGCACTCGCTTAAATGGTACTGCATCCCACTAGTGTGTGATTTGTGGTGAGATTAACCAACCTTAAACTATCAAGGCTTTGGGAGTTGGGAGTAGATCCATGGAAAAAGATGGCACAATGCATGCAACTTTAAATTTTGGTCCACCATCTCCCATCTTCTTTGCCATACAGCCCAAAGAGCTATCCTGATTCCTACCATGTAGTAGTTAATGCAGTGTGATTGAGTCTGTGCAGATGATTTCCACAGCAACTGAACAGATGCTCCCCATCCCTCACCACCCCACATTTTGATGAAATTTGGCATAAAGTTTGTTAGGAGCTGAAATCAAACCATACAAAATTTGAGCTCTACACAGACAGTCTGGCACCATCATTTCCTACATGTCCAGGAGCCTATCAGAAGATAATCTAACATCCTCCTGGCTTGCAGCAGTTTTGGCATTATGAATACTGCAAATTAAGGAATTATTTAAAGTCTTAAAGCCCCTTTTTACTCATATTTGAATCTATGTGGGCATGGCATTTTCAGGTAAGTGGATATATATGGCATAAAGTTTGTTAGGAGCTGAAATAAAACCATACAAAATTTGAGCTCTACACAGACAGTCTGCACCATCATTTCCTACATGTCCAGGAGCCTATCAGAAGATAATCTAACATCCTCCTGGCTTGCAGCAGTTTTGGCATTATGAATACTGCAAATTAAGGAATTATTTAAAGTCTTAAAGCCCCCTTTTACTCATATTTAAATCTATGTAGGCATGGCATTTTCAGTTAAGGGTATATATTTTGCTGAACAAATTGATAGCTTTGAGAAATTTTATTAGTGAATCCACTTTGTTGGGATTGTCTTCTAGGACATTACACAGTGTGGGGTTAGGTCTCTTTTTTTCTCTAAAAGACATGCATTTTTAGTGTCTGTAAACTACCCAATAGATCTACATTCTCATAATACTGTATTTTATACCTAAAAATCACAGGTTGCACTATACAAGTATCCATATATCAGTAGCTAGAGGTTTTTTTTATTATTATTCCCTAAACTGAAAATACTTTACCTTAATCATTTGAGAATTGTCAGATTTTCAGCATGGAGGCTTTACATATGCCATAAAGTTTCACCCCAATTGTCTTTTCACTGCATTAAAACTTGTAAACTAGGTATTAAAATAGACAAAATTACCTTTTCTCGAAGGCATTTTTGTAAGACCATTTCAGTTGTTAAAAAGTTTTCATTTTGGGTATTGAGTCTCTTCCGATTTGCATCATGGAAGGGACTTTTATCTTCCATAAATTCTTCCTTAATTTCTTCTTTCACTAAAATCTCTCCAAAATACTCCTAGAGTAAATATAAATTTATTTCTATATAAATATCTGTAAACTACTTGATGGTAATCATTTTTTATAGATATACAATATAAAAAAACAAAAACAAAATTCAAATGAAAGTTCAAGTTAATGACCATAGGTTCATGTCCTACCAGGCCCTAGTTGTGTAAATGGCGTATGAATGAACCTCCCACATATTTTGACTTCACCTAATTTGACCACTTTTTTTTAGAAACTATTTTTTTTTAAATTCTGGAATGCCATTATTGTTTTTTCTCCATTAAAAAAAAATATATAAGGTAGGCAACTCTTCACACCAATCACATCTACTCTTCCACTTATTACATTCAATAGTTTTTTTACCTCCTAAGGGATGTATATAAGCCCTCAAACAAATTTCTCAGCCAACCCACCTGAACCCTAATATTAGGGGGGGATAAAAAGTTTGCCCCCTCCCCCTTCCAGTTAATGTTTCTCTCACTGGCAAACTCAAGCCTGAGTTTTAGATTTAGCGTTGAATCCTAATAAAAAAAAAAAAACAGCATCTGAAAAGCCAATCCAATAGGAATTGCAGGATAGCTGTCAAATGATCTCAACTGTTCAAATGTCACACAAAAAAGGAAAAACTCCATAGAATTACTTTTTTAGGTGAGCCATCTTGAGTTATTACTTGATAAGAACCACCAATTACTCGTTCTTGACCTCTCAATGCATCTTCACTTCCATCGCATGAATCGAAAAACTTTTTCTTGATATTTTTGGCTGTATTTTCTTCCCATTCAACCTTAGATAAAATTAAATTGATATTTTATTCAAAGCTTCATTTCATTTTTTTCTCTATGGCACACATTTGATAACTGCCAATAAGGGTATAATTTGCTATAATTAATTTTTAGCCTATTAATATGCTACATTAAAAAATAAAGATTAAAACAAAACAAGATGCCATAAAAAACAAAAAAAAACCACACACGAGGAAGGAGGCACACACTCGTCGGAGCTTGGGGGATGCACAACTAACCCAGACACATGAGCATGGGTCCTACAATAGTAAAAAAAAAGAAGAGGCTCCAAAAAGTAGTATATTCCACAAGTCTGTATGCACAAACTGGTCCCAAGTACAAGGAACAAGCTGTGGTGATGCTGCTCATCCCGGTATTAGGACAGCTAATGTGGACCAAGATCTTCCAGAATGGAACATTCAACATGAATGTGACAAAAAGTCTGTGGGGAGAACAAAGTTGTTGCAGTAAGGTGCATGTCAGCATGCCATCAAATGGAGGTGTGTCATGCAAGTGTGCTCAATTCAAAGATGAGAAAGAGAACTAAAGCTGTGCAAGCATTGAGGAAAGTAGGTTCGATACGAACAGTCAAAGCATGATGGCATGCAGCTTTAAGTTTTCATCAACATCCTACAGGATGGCAGCAACCCTAGTATCATAGATACCCTAAACAAGGCGAAGTGGAGATTCCAATACCCAAAGATTACAATCCAGTCTCTGAACCAGACATGATATGTTATCTCCCATACCAAGTAATGCATTGCAACCAACTAAGTGGTTCTGACTTCAAACAGAGGGGATACAGCGGGGAAGCCAACCCTATCTTTTGACTCAGAGCCATCCATGTACACTGGCATGGATCCATCCTGACAGGAAGTGTGGCTCTAACAATGTCCATCACAATACTCTCAGGACTGTTGAAGCTTTGGAAGCAGAGACATGACAAATAGTCAAAGGTGGTATTCTCCAGGCTTATGTCCAAGGCAGAACCAGAGGCACCACTGACCCAAAAGCTACACCAAGCTATCAGAGTTTCCTAGCCCTAAGCCCATGGGGCTTAGGTTATGACTGGTGTCTCTCAGCAGCACAGGTATGGTTGAAATCAGCCATGGATGCAGAGCTACTGGTGACTGAGGAAGATGCCTTGCCTATGCAAACAAGTACATAATGCACTGTGCACAGCACAGAGCAAGTAGCATTTCCCCAGCATTAACAAGCAAGCTCTCAATAGGGGGCATGCAGAAAGAAGGCACTGGTCACAAGATGGAGACCCATGTGGCGGATAGTCTCTACCCTCTGCAATTCATGCTCAGCTGTGGTTTCATAAACCTTGCAACTGTAGTCAAGCTTTGACCAAACAAAGGAACAATAAAACAAAGCAGTAGCACTATCAGTACATCAAGTGCTGAACATTATGGAAAAACGAAAGTTCATGAGGCGCTATATGAGATCCTATGGCTGTTAATATATTCTCTCATATAAGGAATCAGTAAAAAACAAGACCAAGGAAATGATACAAGTCCATCACTTCCAGATCAACTCCATTCATGAACAAGACCAAGGAAATGATACAAGTCCATCACTTCCAGATGAGCCCCATTTATGAACAAGTCCGGGTCAGGGTGGAGTTGTGGATGGTGGCAGAAGTGCAACACCTTAGTCTGGGCCTAGGAAAACCAAAGCTTGCGTGCTTCACCATAACGAGGATTAGGATTCAATGCCCGTTGGGAGTCAATGCTCAAAAGTTGGCATCTAGGGCTCAATAAAAAAGATTAGAAGGTCATTTAAATAGTGCTTAGAAAGAACATCTTCCGGCAACACCAAGCTGATGTCGTTGATGATCAGAGCAAAGAGTGCAACACTGAGGACACTTCCCTTAGGGAAGGTCTCTTCATGCCCTATTGGTCCAAAGAGAGTCCCCCCCCCCCCAACTGTATAAGGAATTGATGATCTTGTAGAAATTTCGATATAAAATTGGGAGGAAGTCCCTCGCCCTACATTGGGAGGATGGTCTCCATTATACCATATCACCATGGAGGAATATAAGTTTTTTCCAGATAAAAAAAACAGTGGCGTAATGCTATCTGCAAAAGAACTCTCCAAAGATAACATTTTCCAACTGGAGCAGAATATCCATTAGGGAAGCATTACTGTCCAGAACCCAGGTAGCCTCTGCTGTTCATAAAATAAGCTAATCTGAAATTTACCCATTTCTCCATCAACTTGCACACAGGGGCAAGTTAGAGAAATTGTGCAGAAACTGGCCGGGGTAGAATGATATCTCCCCAGTTTGCCAAAAGTAAGCACAGCAGCCATTCAACAGAAGTCTGGGAGGATACTCTTTGTCCAGATCTTGGTGAGCCAATCTAACAGAAAGGCCAAGCCTCGCTCACCTATGTGTCAAAGCATGGAAAAAGTAGTGTCTGTATACGGAGCAAGAGTGGAATGCAACACTCGGTATAAATGTGTCATTAAAGGGTTCTCCACTTCTGGAGGTAAAAGCAGGTCAGCGGCCTTCAGCAACATCATGACATGAATTAAATGCTGGTGGAGCAGCATCATGACCAGAGAATGTGGAGCGAGTGGTTGCGAAACTTTGTCATTGATGCAGGGTCAAAGATTGTGGTCCCACTATCAGCAAAAACTTGCCCCCAAATCATTTTGACTAGATTCCACCTTTGCAAGAGAGCTCTTCATGTTAAGTGAAGATACATTTCAGCCAAGAAGAGCAGTGGGCATGCTTCAAGAAATATTTGAACATAACTTTAACATGATTATATTCATTGGTGGTGAAATCATTCAGGCAGTGCTTATACTGCATGTAGGTTGATCACTACTGTTCTAGAGAAATAACATACTCGGCTGACCACCAAGGAAGCAGATGGAGTGCAAAAAGTCCAGACACTCTAAGAATAGTTAGGCCCATAGCAATAATATTGCCGGAGAACTCACTGGCCTCCTAAACTGACCTAAACTTGACTGGGACATAGAAATCAGTCAATTCTTGAAATGCAAACCAACGTGCCCGCTTATAAGCAAAACTGAAGTAATTTCTCAGCCAGAAGCAGCTCAGGAAGTAAAGCTCAATGGGAAAAGATCACTACTATGAAGGTCATCAACCAGCCCCCAACAAATATCAGGTGGTGCATCTGGAGAAAATAGGGACAGATCAAATTCGGGAAAAGCCATGGTTCTCACACAGTGGTGTATAAACTCATCTACATTTAGAACAACTATCTCCATCTCATCGATCAGGTTGGACAGGGGAGCAAGAAATGCCCTCTCCACTCAAGAGAGGTTGAGGTGCTTGTAGGAAGCTCCAGAGATGGAATAGAGGAAACTGCTTTGCTGCAGTAAAATAGATGGACGGGAGCCCCTTCACCAGTGAGAGTGAGTGCGGCTGACATGAACTACCCCATGCACTCTGACACCAAGGTCAGTCGAGGATTTGGAAATAGTGATATAGTTCAAAGTGTCAGAACTTATGAAAACTTACCAACAAACAAAAATACCTAAGTTGTAGACCAATAAAAGTCCCCAACCCCATTGTGGTAGCCCATCTGGTGACTGCATACTTGGGCATATTTCACTGTACACAACAGCCTAATATTAGGATATATTAAAAAACAAATAATATCTAAATAATACAAAACAATGATAAAAAAGGACAAAGGCCCAAAAAAAATAACATGCAACCTATAAAAAGGAACACAAAAAAGGTCAAATAAAGTGGAAGAGGCCAGCCTCCTCCCAAAAGTCATAAAGTCCACAAGTCAGTGTGCACAAATCCGTCCTGAGTACAAGGGACGAGGTAGCGACCCCACTTGTGTGACAGCTAATGTATGCGAAGATCACCCAGACTGGGCCACAACACAGTCTTCACACTATGGTGCAAGCGAGCGCTCCATCAAATGCCGGTGCATCCTATGAATGGGATCAATTCAGAGATGACAGAAAGCAACCTGAAGCTATCATGCAATTAGGGGGGGGGGGGGAGGTCGACGGGAACAGTTGTAGTGCAATGGCACGCAACTTTAAGTTCCCCTTTTCTTTGCCAAGCAGCTCTAAGAGCTGCCCATATGCCTGCCATGTAATCGGCGTGAGGAAGAGCAAAATACTGGTTGGGTCGCCCAGTCCTCGCAGACTCTTTGGCACCCTCATTCCATGCAATTCCTACATGTCCAGGTACCTAGCAGAAGATAATCTCGATATCCTCCTGGTTAGCCAAAACTATAGAATCATGGATATCGCAAACCAGGGGATATGGAGATTCCAATGCCCTGAGAGCACACAGGGCACTTTGTGGGGTCGCTATAAATCACAATCCAGTCTCTAAACTGGGAACGTCACATTATCTCCCGTACCTGAGCGGTGTATTGCAATCAAACCAGACGTGAAGACAGATGCAGCACCTGGCAGAGCCCCACTGGCTTCAAACAGAGAGGATACGGCGTGGAAACCGCCCCCTTCTTGGGACTTGGAGCCATCCATATACACTGGCACAGTTCCAGCATGAAACGAAGTGTGCTCCAAAAAGACCAAATGCAATACTCCTGGCGCTGTAGAAGCTTTAGGAGCAGAGGCGTGGCAACAAATAGTCAAAGGTAGTAACCATAAGGGGTTTTGTCTCCTGTGATTCTAACAACACGGTAGAGGCTGTTTGGGGTGAGGGAACATTGCCCCCTCAGCCCTGATCCAGGATAGTTGGGTATGAGGAAGCTGGTCAGCATCTACCCTGGGAAACTAGTGGCTGACCAGAGAAGTTGTGTAAAAACACAGGCTGTCAGAAAGAAGAGGCTAGGATAGGGCCGGATGGGGTGCTGAGTGCCGTCAGCACAGCACAAGGTTCAGCTGTGCCTCCAAGTCTAGTTCCATGGGGTGGAGCATGCATTTCTGCTCCCACAATAATCTCATTTATATCAAGGTTAAGTTCAGAGACAAAGGCCTGATAATTTTCTGGATTTATTAATTCCTTTGACTCTGAGGAATGGCCTTCATGCTCAGAGGATCCTAGTTTGAGGCAGGGCAGGTTCAGGAATTATTCCCCAATGATCCAGGGGCATTTCCAGAAACAGGGCCAGTAGATGCATTTAGATTAGTTGTCCCAAAAGAGTTATGAGGTAAGGGACACTCCCTTACTCAATATCCAGATTAATGGCATTGAAAACAGGGATGGTTGGCTCAGGAGCACTGCTCAATCTGATGTCCAAGTTTCTTACAATACCTATACTGGGCTGGTTGGCAGGTAATTTGATTTGCTTAGCCTACAGATTGAAGTCTACCCCTACCCAACTGCAGTGAAGTTTGGGTATGCCTTCCAGAATTTCTAGAATTGGTATTCAGAGGGGGTCAGTTTTGAGAATTTTATGGAGGGTGAGAAGAAGCAGAGTGAGCATTTCTATACTGCCTCTGATTACCAATTCGTTGAGGTTGTGGAGGGGGTCCAGGTCCAGCAGTACGATGAAGGGGCAGAAAAATAACTGTCCTGAGCCAGAACAGAAGTATAGATTCTGGGAGGCTAAGCTGGAGTATGAGTGAGGAAAAGGAACTGAATTGGGAATGAATCCATGTCTCGAACCAGGGCCACAAAATTGAGAACTAGGGATAGCAGGGTGAGAAGTAGACTCACTTTTAGACAGAAGAGCAAAACAATTGGAACACAATGAGCACCCATCATAAGGATAAGATGCTGAAAAAATGTCTATAACTTCTGGGGAAGAATAAGGAAAATTGGTAACAAGACCAGACATACAAGGGGCGGTCAATAAGTTTTGCAAATCGGTAGGGCAAAACAGAGGAAGGGGGATGGTTGTTTGCGGGGGTGTTAGGACAAGTTATGACAAGTCAGGACCTGCAGCCGCACGCTCCTGCCTCGTCTATTTAAGAAGCAGTAGCTGATCGCAAATCGTCAGTCACAAATTTTTCAACAATGGAGAAGGTTGAGCACCGCGCAGTGAACAATTTTTGACCAAGGAAGGCAAGAATGCAAAAAGAGATCCATGAACGCATGGTTGTAG
>OZ018328.1:36853959-37046459 GCA_963969495.1 Ceratothoa steindachneri | reverse complement strand
TGGCCAGTTGCAATTTACAGATGACAAATGGTAGCCGAGGTGATGCTGATAAAGTTGCCAAGTAATCCACATAAAGAGTTGTCATTACCTCTGCAGGAAGATCAGTAATAATGCTGTTGATAGCCACCAAGAAGTAGGTGATGCTCAAAACGCTTCCCTGTGGCACTCCCTTTATCTGATCAACAGGCTCCGATATGACATTTCCTACCTTAACATGGAATGTGCATCCAGCAAGAAATTGCTGTATGAACCTAGCAAGATGGCCTTTGATGCCCGTCATATATTTGCTTCAGGATACCATACCTTCCAGTGGTATCATATGCTTTTTCTATATCAAAAAAAGACAGCGATGGAGTGTTGTCTCTTTGAGAAAGCTTTTCGAATGCAATCCTCCATCCTGACCAGCAGCTCTGTGGTGCATTGTTTCTTCCAAAAACTCAACTGTGAGGGAGAAATAAGGTTGTGTTTCTCCAGAAACCATACCAGCCTGGCATTTACCATCCTTTCAAAAAGCTTGTATGGGGAACAAGGGCGGGCAATTGGGTGATAGTGGGTGGGAAGTGTCCCTTCCTTTCCTGGTTTACGAAGGGGAAGTATGATTGCTTCCCTCCAATTGGAAGGGAAACAGCCCTTACTACAGATATAGTTAAATATATCAAGAAATGTAATATGAGTGTTGAATGCATAACCCTGATCATATCATAAGAGATACCATCAGGACCAGGTGCGGTGGATCCACATCTTTTAAGAGTACTTCGAAGTTCATGAATGGTAAAGAGCTTATTGTATGGTTCATTATCCATACAGGGATCCATGAAGTTCAAAAGGCACTGCTCTTGTATTTTCCTGACATGTTCAAATTGTAAGGAATAATTGTTAGGGCTGGAAATGTCAGCAAATGTCTTTGCCAAGACATTTGAAATTCTGTCCAACTCTCCCAAAAGCTCACCTGCTTCAACTATATTGGGGGCAGAGAAACCACTTGCTCTGCCCATGAGATTTTTCACTCTTTTCCAGACTTTGTCTGGTGGAGTTTGGTGGTTGATAGAGTTGATGTACCCTTTAAAGGAAATTCGGCGAACCTGGCAGAGGGTACGTTGTCGTACTGCCCTGGCTCAGCTACGAGCATACTTCTTGATGGCAGTAGGGTTTCGATGGTAGCGACAACAAGCTCGCTTACACTCTGTCACCACTTTGCTGCATTCCTCAGACAAAAAAGGGAGATGGGTCTTATGGGAAGCAGTTTTGGAGAGGGGCATGGAAGAATTTGCCGCCTGGTTGTCATGACACGATCATGGAAGTTCTCCAGGACCATGTCAATGTTGCCCTGAGGGAAGTGTCCAGAATGGTGAGAAAAGTATTTAAACTTTGGCCAATTGGCTTTCCTGGTGTTCCACCTAATGCCCGGTGGGGAAGGAGGGTTACCTAGGCATGAGGTCAGAACAACTGGGAAGTGATTGCTTCTTCTCAGATCAGGATCCAACAACCAGCTGTAATCTGCTCTACAGTCTGAGGAACAAAGTGACAAATCTACACAGGTAGAGTTGTTGGTATGGACATGGAAGGATGTTGGAGGGCCATCATTAAATAATGACACATCCAAGGTCTCCATAAGTCTCACAATCAGATTTCCCTTGGGGTTGTCATCATAGTCTCCCCAAACGTGGTGTCTTGCATTAAAGTCTCCAACTAGTAGGAATGGGTCAGGAGTTGGGAGATGAGATTGACGAATTTGTTAGCCAAATCTGAAGCAACTACTCCTTCACCAGGAGGGAGGTACAGTGAGCAGACTGTATATAAACGATTTGTATATACACAAATCGCCACTGCTTGAAGGTCTGTTCTTAACAGGATAGCTAAGTGAGAAGTCTTCACAGACAAAAATAGCCAAACCATGAATGGGTTCTGGTGGATTCTTAAAATATGCCACATAGTGGGGGATATTGGGTAATCGACGAATACCCAATTGGATCTCCTGTAATACTATATAGCAAGGGTTGTAATCATGAAGTAGGAGTTTGGATTCTTCCCATTTGGAGAAGATCCCTTGTAGATCCCAATGAACAATTGGAAACATATTCATTATTTAAGCGTAATTAAATTTTCCTTTCCACCTGATGAAGGTGACGGGTTTTGAACCTTTTTGATTTTTAGGTGTAATTAACGTTTGTAGGTAGTTTGAATGTTTTGGGGATGGCTTTTTTATTAGATAGCAAAGAACCGTATGTCAGTTGTGAATATGACAGGGTGGTTTTTGCTGGCAAAGATGCCTCCAAAGATATTGGGTCTTCTGTACTGGTAGGTAGTAATATCGAGAGAGATGGTGCTGAGTGATTCAGAGAGGTGGTTGGTAGGTCAACTGGGGTGGATGAAGAAACCCCAGAAGGCTGTTTCTCCTCTTCCAAAAGGGCCACAGCCAAAGCTGGATCAGAAAAAGGCTGTTCAGCTTCCTAATTTACACTCAGGCCAGGAGGATGTGCAACTCTTCTAGTTACCAAGTGTAAGAGGCTATACAGGGTACCCCTTGCAGTGAGGGAGAGGAGGAGAGTTGGTATATAAAGTAGATGTTAGAGGAAGTAAAGGTTAAGCTGGGGCCTGATGGGGCACTGAGTCTATCATCACAGTGGCTAGGAAAACACATCACTTGCCCTTTACAGCGAATACTGTGTGGAGTGTAGTGGAACAAATGTAATTGCAGAATGGAAGGGTTGGAATAGAAAGAAAAAATTTTTTTTTTAATAATTTTACACAATTAATATGAACACTATATCCTTTATTATTCTATTAATTTTTATACCATTCAGCAATATAGATCTCCTCATAGTTACCAATCAGTGGTATATAGATATAAGAACCTACCCCAATGGGGACACATACTTCACAGTGAGAGACGCTATTGTTGTAATCCTTTCTCGCTCTTTCATCATCAAAATTACCAATTAGTGGATCTTCACAGAATTCTTCCTTTATTTCTTTAATTGTCATCTCTCCAGAAGAATCCTGTAATGAATGAAAAGATACTTTTCTCAATTTGATAAATCTTATACATTGAAGAAAACTGCATTACAAAAGAAGTGATTTATTAATAATCTCATGATGGAGAAAAAGGACAAAAAAATATAATCATAAAACACTTCTTTCACTCCCAAATAAACACTACAGACCCAGGATCTTATATAGATAAGACATCCCAGGGTTTTTGACACTAACCTAACCTAGCATAGTCTATATTAGGTTGGGTTATGTTAGGCTATATTAAGGTAAAAAAAACCTTGGGATTCATCTTTTCAAGATAACAGACCCATGTTTAGCCATAATAGTTCCTAATCCAAAAGTATCTGTAATGGGAGTCAGGGCCCAGGATTTAGGGGCTTCTTGATGTTACAGTTACATCCTCCAAGTGATAAGGATCTAAATTCACCACCTAAGTTTCCATTCATTCCAGGCATCAACAATTTTCCACAACTCAACCAGTGAACAATTTGCCATGCAGAAGTAAGGTTAAGGCAAATTATCTGCAGTTGAGTAGAAATAAAGTGATTCCCATGAAGATTTCAGACAGTTTTGCAACACCAGACAATAAAAATGAGTCAACCAAGGATCCAACAGAGAAACTAATACAATTCAATCTGGCCCCAGCACTTTAAAGTTAATTTGTTTGCTTAACATTTGAATCATTTAATGCAATGGTTGGAGACCATTGCAAATACCCAATCTGGCTTAAACAAAAAGTAAATATATAAACAAAAATCACAACTCACCATTTTATTATCCAATATTTCTTTAGAAAATATATTGTTTTCATTAGCAATGTCTACATCCATATTTGTTTCAAGATTTCTCCAAGGATATTCAATAAATTCACTATAGTTTCTCTGCATAAACTTCCTTCAACTCCTTTTAAGCTTTAATATATACTTTTTTCAGCTTCCATCTTTATATCTAACCTTAAGATGAGACAAATTTGAGATACTCAGTGTCCTATCTTTAACTACTTCTAAGTCCTTTTCATCCCACACATTCTTACAGAAAGAGGGAGAGGGTACAGAGAAAAGGGGTGGGAGAATGGCCCTTTTTACACACACTCACATTCCCTCCACCACAATATGATAAAAGTCACATGGGCCTATCAAAGGTCATTGTTTGTAAAATCCTGGAGAAGATAGTTAAGAAGGGGATTTCTGACCATCTAGAGGATGGTAGGTTAATAAATAATGTTCAGCATGGGTTTAACATAACATAATTTCACGGATGACAAAAGCCACAAGGGCCTATCAAAGGTCATCCACATCTGTCAAAACCCACCCACAAAAAGCAACATCTCCAGGGGAAAATAAAATCAAAGTTCCCCACAATATAATATAACAGAAGACAAAAGCCACAAGGGCCCATCATAGGCCATCCAAGTCAAATGGCCTCTTTTTTAAGGCACCCTAACTCCCAGGAAAACTACATCCAGAGGATTGCGTCCAGAAACAAGGGTATCACCAATCAAGGCTTGTCAAGAACTAAATCATGAAGCTATAGGTATATACAAACAATATTAATATATACAAAACTTAGGAACCATTACAACCTTCCCTCCCCATAAACTCATCCAACCTACTCTTAAATACATTTAGACCGGCCATTTGTTCAAGAAATCAATCACTCTATTGGTGAAAAAATATTTTCTTAAATCCAACCTACACCCTTGCTTTTTAATTTTCAAGTGGTGACCTCTAGTCCGATTTCCATCATCTAACTCAAAAAACTTGCTAACATCCAATTTATCTATCCCCCCAAATTTTTTAAAGAGCTCAATCATATATATCCCCTCTCACACACCTCCTTTCGAATGAGAACATATTTAATACCCTCAGTCTATCTATATATTCAAGGTGCCTCAGGAAAGGAATAATCTTTGTTGCCCTCTGTTGCACTGACTCAAGAAGGTTAATATTGTGTCTAAAATGTGGGGACCATGCCTGTATACAGTACTCTGGATGTGGCCTAACATAAGAGTTATAGAGTTTAAGAATAACTGACATTTCTCTTAATGAAACCCAGCACTCTATTTGCCCTATTTCTTGCTTCAATACACTGCTTAGAAAACCTTAATGACTTATCTATTACTACTCCTAGATCTTTCTCATCCTCTACTGAGCTCATTCAATGCCCATCCATTTCATAGTTAAATTCTCTATTATTTTTTCCCATGTTAATAACTTTGCACTTATCAAGATTGAAAGTCATTTGCCACTTATGTACCCAAGATAAAAATTTATTTAAATCCCTCTGCACTTTAAAATTATCATCAATATCTTTAACTACAGCTGCTAATTTGGTATCATCCGCAAAAATTGACACTTTATTATTAACTGCCTCCCCAAGATCGTTTATATAGATGACAAATAATAATGGACAGAGAACTGATCCCTGAGGAACCCCACTGATAACATCCATCCACTCTGACTTTACACCATTTAGCACTATGATTTGCTTCCTGTCTTTCAGCTACTCAGCTATCCAATTTGAAACCCCCCACAAATCCCAATCATTTTTAATTTATTAACTAGTCTCCTATGTGGTACCTTATCAAATGCTTTACTTAAATCCAAGTAAATTACATCTACATTCTCTCCCTTATCTACTTGATCTGTTACAAACTCCAGAAAGTCTAGTAAATTAGTCAAACATGATCTACCTGATCTAAACCCATGCTGAGAATCGCTGATAAACCACCCCCTCTCTAGATGTAGACCTAGAGAGAATAGGAGAATGACTGAGGTGATTGTGAGGGGTGACTTTTAGGATCTTCCTTTGCCCTATTTGCCACTTTAATTTCATAATTTCTCCTTGCTACTCTAATTAACTTTTTGACATCTCTTGCTAGTTCATTATATCTCTGCCTTAAGTGATCCTCTCCATTTTTTATTTTCCTATAAATGCCCTTTTTAATGCCAATATAATGCTTAATTTTATCTGTCATCCATTTTGGGTCATTATTTTTAGTCCTAATCTCCTTATATGGAATGTTAATCATCTGACCTGTAATTAATTGCTCAATTATTCTTTCATACTCCTCTTCAATTGTAATCTCTTCCTCCTGGTGATTATTGTCTCCACTAACTGATATCAATGAATCTATTCCTGATTTGATTTCATTGCCTGGTTTCTGTACAACTGCCTCCAGGTAAGTCCTTAGCCCATTATAATTTGCTCTTCTAAAGTCAGGAATTTTAACATTGTTCATGCTACTATCAATACCATTCCATTTCATCTTAAATCTAATTTCCCAAAGGTCACT
The DNA here is from genome assembly GCA_963969495.1 of Ceratothoa steindachneri. Classification (NCBI taxonomy): domain Eukaryota; kingdom Metazoa; phylum Arthropoda; class Malacostraca; order Isopoda; family Cymothoidae; genus Ceratothoa; species Ceratothoa steindachneri. Next base: position 37,040,170 of record OZ018328.1, on the reverse strand, counting down.
ATTACCCAAATTTCCTCGAATCTCAGTATCCTTAATAACTTCTTCCCTATTTGTCAGAACTAAATCCAGTATATTATTACCTCTAGTGGGTTCGTTAATAATCTGCCTCAGAAAATTATCTTGGACGAAATTCAAAAATTCCTCAGCCTCCTGATCACCCACAAGAGCTTCCCAGTCTATATTTCTGTAATTAAAATCTCCCATTATACACACATGCCCGTTCTATCTCCTGCCACAGAAGATTTGAAGCTTGCTTACTAAGATTTGGTGGTCTGTATAATAATCCTATGACAAGCTTGTTTTTACCTTCCTTTACATTTAGCCATAATGAGTCTGTGTTATCATCTAATTTAATTGTACTGTTTACACAACACTGGAGATTATCTTTAATATAAATAATAACCCCTCCTCCTCTCTTCCTATTCCTATCTGTATGGAACATGTTAAAGCCCTCAATCTCAACCTCAGGTTTAAAGTGATTACCTGCCAAATCAAGCCATGACTCTGTTATCGCAATTATATCAAAATTCTCTTCACTCACTAACGCTCTTAAGAGATCTATCTTATTCCTTATACTCCGACCATTTGTGTAGTATATTTTTAAGGTTTTTTTATTATTCCCATCTTCATTGCATTGTGCTTTATTATTCCTAGTTATCTGCTCAATCACTTGTGCATTAGTCCCCCTATAACGCATCAGTATGCCCTCTCCCTAGCTATTCCTCTATCTCTGCATCCCTTCCATTTCCTACACCTGCCCTCTATTCCTGTTATTCCCTTACCTCTAACAGCTTCTAGTTTCCCACCCGTAAGGACCTAATCACACTATCCAGCTCCCCCCATAGAACCTCAACACCTGCCCGACTAAGATGGAGCCCATCCATCGTATACAACCTCCTATTCCCGTAAAACCCACCCCAGACATCTACAAACACCAATCCTAACTCCTCACACAGTCCTTTCACAAATTCATTCAAACCAATTGCACACAACAACCATTCTACCCCCACATCCAATCTCGGAAGCACACCAGAAACAACATCTTTTACCCTGCTTTTACTCATCCTTTCAACTAACCTTTTATACTGCTCATGCAACTCACATGTACCCACCTTCTTTACATCATTCACTCCCACATGCGTAATCACAACTGCATCCCTCTCACACCCAGAAACCAGCCTATCATACCTCTCACAAACATCACTTACACCAGCACCCGGCAGACAAACTCTCATTCCCTTCCACTTGCTATCACTCAACTTCCTATCTAAATACCTAATCTGAGAGTCACCCATCACTAGCACCTCAGTCATTCACCTATTCTGTCTTGGCCTAACATTACCCTCCCTCCTGCTCTGTCACACTACCACCCATCCTGCTTTCATCCACAATCACACCAGGCAAATTACTTTCACACTCTTCCTCTCTCAGGACATTGAATCTGTTAGTCAACCTAACAGGTTCTATGTCCTTCCTTTTCAAACACCTAATCTGTCTTAACTTATCTATCCTATCCATTTTCACCCACCATTCATCATCACTCGCAACTTCCACACTGTTCCCAGTCCTAGCTCTATCTTCCACCCTCTTAGCACTAATCTCACCCTTCAATCGCACACTTGCATCTCTTCTCACCTCAAACACAAAATCATTCAACATCTTACATTCCCCATTCAACCTCCTAACTTTCCCCTTCCAGAAAACACACACGGCATTCAGTGAAATTCACTCTCCTTTCAACTCCACATGTATCACACACCACATACACACTACTTTCAAACGAACGGCATGCTCTCACCATCTATACAAACAGCCATACTCTCAGAAATTTACTAAGGAAAAAGTTAACACCACAAAAAAATTCTTGCTCAGGATTGCTGCAAGTTATCTTCCCCAAAAGTATTAATCACTAATGTATTTATTACACAGTGATTGATGTATTAAATAAATACAAGAAAAACTACACACCCAAATCAGTATTATTTCCCAATCTCACAATGAGAATCAGGAGCTTCCTGTAAGAATGGCTGAAAAATAGGAAACAGAGAGTTGAACTGAATGGAGTGAGTTCAGAGTGGAGGAATGTTATTATATTATAGTGTGGGGGACTTTGATTTTGTCTTCCCCTGGTTGTTGCTTTTTGTAGGTGGGTTTTGACAGAGGCGGATGACCTTTGATAGGCCCTTGTGGCTTTTGTCATCTGTGAAATTATGTTAGGCCCTTTATTAATTATAATCTATGAAAATGATCTTGGGCAAGGTGTGAATAGCAAAGTATCATTTTTTGCTGATGACACTAAATTGGCAGCTGTAGTCAAAGAGGTTGAGGGTAGCTTTAAAGTGCAAGGTCACTTAAATAAGTTGTTAGCTTGGGCTCAGAAGTGGCAGATGACTTTTAACCTTAATAAATGCAAAGTTATTAACATGGGGAGAGATAATAGAGAATTTAGCTATGAGATGGATGGGTATTGGCTTAATTCAGTTGAAGATGAGAAGGACTTAGGCGTAGTAGTAAATAGGTCACTGACATTTTCAAAGCAGTGTATTGAGGCAAAAAATAGAGAAAATAGGACTCTAGGTTACATTAAAAGAAATGTTAGCTACAAGAGTAAGGAGGTCATCCTTAAACTATACAACTCTTATGTCAGGCCACATTTAGAGTACTGTATACAGGCATGGTCACCACATTTTAGACATGATATAAACTTATTAGAGTCGGTACAAAGGAGGGCAACAAAAATAATACCATCCCTGAAGCACCTTGAATATGTTTTCATTTGAAAGAAGGTGTGTGAGGGGAGATATAATTGAGCTTTTTAAAATCTTTTCTGGGATGGATAAATTAGATTTCAGCAAGTTATTTGAGTTAGAAGGTAGTAATAGAACTAGAGGCCACCACTTAAAGATTAAAAAACAGAGGTGCAGACTGGATGTTAGAAAATATTTTTTCACTAACAGAGTGGTGGATTATTGGAATAGTTTGCCACCTGAGACTGTAGACAGCCCAAACTTGAATGTTTTCAAGCGCAGATTGGATGATTATATGGGAATGGAGGGTTAATTTCTTACTTTCGGTATGTGGATATGTTTCTTGACTCATTCCTGTGGATGCAGTTTCTTTTTATTGTATATTTTGGGGGACTTTGATTTTGTTTTTGACAGACTCCTATGGAGGCTTTAAATTATATATTGTAGATGCATGGTTGGACATTCCTATGGATTGTTAAATTGTATAATGTAGATGCATGATCTGAAAAAATCCTATGGATGCATTATGTAGGTGGGATTTGATGGATACGGATGACCTTTGATATGCCCTTGTGGCTTTTGTCATCCATGAAATTATGTTATCCCTTACTGAGTTCTAGCAATGAACATCCATTTCATAGCTACTGAATTTGCTATTCTCTCTTTCCATATGTATAAAGGTTAAAAGTAATCTGTAACTTACCAGGATTTGCAGAAGTTCTATTACATTCAGTTTTATGATCTTAAGAAAGGTTTATGTGTGTGATAGAAAAAGATCCACGGAACTAACTTAAAGTTCTACTTTTCTATAGTGTGCAGGGGTAACAAGAAAAAAGCCAAAAGATTTGAGATCTCTGCTCTCATACACATTGGCAACAACAAATCTGACATCACCAAGTCGATCAATGTCAGCTAGATGACTGTCCAGTCACAGAGAGGCTCAAGAACAGGGAAGATCTCAAAGATTGACTTCATTCAGGCAGACCTAGGGTTGGCAACATTTGGCTGTGAGAAAGGCTTTGGAAAGTGTTCCAAAGCTCAAAATGATTGCGCTTACAAACATCTCTGTGACCACAGGGTCCAGGGCATCAAGAGCTTGAGGTGCATGGAAAGGCCCCTGCTCATCAACAATATGTAAGAACAGAGGTGGGAGCGCTTTCTTCACCTTCTCAATGACTTGAAGAGTCACGGCAATCAAAGTCTCATTCTTTATGATGAAAAAAACTTCACAGTCAATCAGATGTACCCAAAACTGATCACTGAGATATCCTAAACTCTATAATTTAACTTGGTGAATTTTTGAAATTTTTGAAAATGTTTTTTTTGCTTAGTGGACAAGTAACCTTTCATGTTTTTGAGTTTAAGTTTATTTGAAACTTTTATTCGCAGGGCTGTTTTTTGTATATTTCGAGCTTTTATCAAAGTTCTTTCTAAGAGTTCAGAAAAAATAAATATAATTATCGAATTTGGAATGAAAAAACAAATCATGAAGTTCATAAAATGTATTAAAATTAGGGCTTTGGCGCTTTTTTGCTATCATTTTGTACATAAAACAAATTTAGATGAAAAAAGATTTGACAAGGGTTTTTCTATATATCAAACCAGGTGAAATAACTTAAAAAAAGGTTTCAGGGTGTCTATGTTGAAAAAAGTGTTCAGAAAATTCTTAACTATATATAAATCTTCAAGAGATAAAGACAATATAATAAAAGGTGAAATAATTTTTTAAAAATGTTTCAGGGTATCTATGTTGAAAAAGGTGTTCAGGGTGTTAAAATAAAGAGTCTATTAAGGGGATTAAAAAAGCGGTTTAGAATAGCAAATAGGCCGTAGGCCACACATCGAAGGAGTGCATGTGGAACCAAGTTCTTTCTGTAAGAAAGAATACGAAGTATGACTTGTTCTACTAATAATGTTGTTTCCCTGTGACTTTACTTTAATTTAGTACTACCCTCTGCTTCCTATCGTTCAACCATTCAGCTATCAATTTAAAATATTCACAGAAATCCCAGGCCTTTTAAATTTGTAAACTAGTTTTCTACGTGGAACCTTATCTAGGTCATTGTTTTGTTACAAAATCTAGAAATTTTAGTCAACTTGTGAAACATGATCTATCTGATTAACCCTCCACTTTCCAGATATTCCCAAACACTTAAATTATTTTGTCTAGAATTTGAAAAAAGAGTTACACTTAGTGGTATCAAGTTATTTGTAACATCTTTACTTCCCTCCTTGAAAATTGGTACAGTCATCCAGTTATCAGATATTTCTCCAAATTATAGTGATCTAATATACAGGCTGTCCATAAAGTCTCTTTACAATTTAAAAAATTTATTACAAAGGCAATTGATAAGATATCTTAATCAGACTTGTTCTATTGTACTCAGTGGATATCATAGTTTTTTTTTTTACCTCATTTAATACACTTTGAAAACCACTGAGTACAATAGAACAAGTCTGATTAAGATATCTTATCAAGTGTCTTTGTAATAATTTTTTAAAATTGTAAGAGACTTTATAGACACCCTGTATATCTTCTCAAGAGATATTGTAATACTTTCTGAAGGAAGAGTTAAGTGTTATAGACTGGTAAAATACGCTAAGTGGGAGAAAAGCATGTGAAGTGTGGGATAGATCAAAGAAATATTGAATGATATTTAGGAAACTTTTAAACCTCAGAAGGCCATTAGAAGTAAGAGAATATGGAAACCTTCCTGATCGAATAAAGATTTCAGTAATAGGTTAAAAAACAAAAAAAAATCATCATATAAAAGCAGTGAAAATCAGGAGGATCTTACTGTACTTAACAGAGCCAACTACTGGGCTATATTAAAATAAAATAAACAGTGAAATACGTACATTTCCCCCTTCTTTTGTTCTATTACCTTAATCTTTTTCTATAATTTTTTAATTTTGATTCTACAGGATGGAGGTTTTCTCATCTCCTAAAGATTTTTTTGTTAGTTGTAAATTAGGCCCTAAGCCAACTTAATTTTAGTAGATTAGTAACCTAATTGCTCAAATTCTTAAGCTTCTGCCTCTTGGTTCCCTCTTCATAAGTCTGTCCTTTGCTTCCTGATTTCTCCAGTTCTGCATAACTATGAACACCAAACTATTCAATTCTATTACCTTTTCACTCTTCTACTATCTCTTTTCTGAATACTCCTTCCCTGAGTTGTCATTTGGGCTAGATTTACGCCCCATCCAAGAAACCATTTGAACCACTCGTCCTATCATCTTATGTTCCGCTGACCCAATAATAGTGGCAACATAAATTGGTCATTCGAACTGGATATAAACTTTGAGAGGAACCATATTCTAAATTGTGAAGAATATCATTCTGGATCTGCCAAGATGACTCCATAACTTCTTTACTCTACCCTATTATTCTTCAATTGAGCAATTAGAAAAGTAGCAGTAGCCTGTATTCTATAATCCTTAGAGTAATTTTAGTCTGTAAGGTGAATTAATTATAAGTATTAATCTGTAGGCCCTATATTCGTATTGGAATTTCAAGATTCCCCATCCCTTCAGTCCCCTCCTGTACCACTAATGTGAGTTGGGTCAATGTGCATCTATACCCCTCGACAGTTAATCTCTCAGATGATGGTATTCCAGTACCTTCACCTCAAGAATTGGTTAATACTTTATCATCACTTGATTGGTATCTTGAGAATTCTGGTGGCATTTCCACCACTCCTGAAGTTAAAAATTGTCAACCCTGACCTTATTCCTCTGCCCGCTGAGAATGATTTCATGTCTAGAGGTGCAGGTCCAAAAGCATCCTCTGCAATGCATCATATTGATCATGAATATTCTACTCCTAAACCACTGCCTGGAGATTCTTTACAACTTATCTCACAAACATATGCAGTTTTGGCCCAGGTGATGGCTCAACAGGCCAAACAAAAGATTACACTCCCCACAATAATATGACCATTCTAATGGGTCTTTATTTTCCAGGTTTCTGGCTCAGTTTGAGGCTACTTGTACAAGTGAGTTTCTAGTGGGGTATTTCACTGTAACAGTGTCTGAACGGAACACTTCTAGACTTGTATAAAGAAATTAGGAAGACTATTACTTACTATCACACCTTCTGATACGAATTGCAGATGTAAAGGAGAACAACTTAGGAGATCTGATTACCAGAAATTTTCCTAGCCCACCATCAAGTCAGGAGAAAGTGTTCGGGTATTTGCTTACTAGCTAAAAAAAATTGTCACCTCACACCGATTACATGGCAGAAATATGGGCAGCTCTCTGGGCTGCTTGGCAAAGAAGATGGGAGATGTTCGAGGGGAACCTAAAGTTGTGTGCCATTGTGCCACGACTGCTCCCATGGACCTACCCCCAAAGCTGTGACAGCTTCAGGTTGCTTTCTGTCATCTCCCCAAATTAAACACACTCGGGGATGCACCGCCATTTGATGGAGCGCTCACCTGCGCCTTATTGTGATGACTGTGTTGTCCTCTAGACTGTTCAGTACATTCTTGTGGAATGTCCCAGTCTGGGTGATCTTTGCGCATATTATCTGCCCCAGTACCGTGATGAGCGGGGTTGCTACCACAGTAGATGTTGTGAGTATGGGCAGATGCGATTCTAGCTTATTTTGAGGGTCGGCTCATTGTTGGGAATGGCTCATCGGGGGGGATGGGCCTGCGATGATTCTAAGATTTCAATCATTTGGGGAGGGGGGGTCTGGGGGTGAGGCTCCCCAGTATATAATCAGAAATCGCCATAAACTTCATCAACATAGATTTCAGCTCAGAAAAAGTAGCTAGGAAAAATAGCCCAAAATAAGCTATGACTCGGATCCGGCCATATTCTACACAATTACCACTACCACTTGTCCCTTGTACTTGGAATGGGTTGGTTCACACTGACTTGTGGACTTTTGGATGAAGGTGGCTTCCTCTACCTTATCTGTTTTGTTGTTGTATTTTTGTAGGTCACACGTTCTTGCGCCAGGGTATCCCCTTGATGCCTGAGCATGCTTGCTGCCCTTTTCGTTTTTCCTTTTTTATTATTATGTTGTTCCTCTTGATTTGTGGAGGGGTTCACTCCTCTTGCATGGATTATCTCTTCCCAACAAGCCAGTAACTTCTACTTTTTTTCTTTCTTGACTTTAAGTAGTAGATTTGGTTTGTTTTGCACAGATTTGGATTTTAAAACAGAGCAGTGTAAATACTACAGTTATTTAATAGAGAGTTATACACTACACAGTTTGCTGCACTGTATAATCTTATTAAATGAAATTTTTTTTTATCTATATTTGTAATTAGAAGATCATTTATTATTGATTTGTGTTTTCAATGCCCAATCTTATTGATTTGGCTCTAAGTGTAAAATCTTATTGATTTTTCTTTTAGAGGATGAGTACCTGTGTAAATAATATTTAAGCAGATCATACAAGTAATTTTAGGCAGTACCTGCTTTCAAATGCTAGTTAAAAGTGATGGCCCAGTTAGTAAATTAAAGACTGACCTTCAAACAGGTAGCACGTGTTTCAGAGAGCTCTCAGTCTGTTGATTTATTTTTCAGATTTTTCTACAGTTTGTTGGTTTTTTTCTCACCACAATCAGCGAAAGCTAAGTTGTTAGCCAGGGGGAGAATAGGTGTGTGAGTCAGAGGGACACAGAACCTATTAGCTTGACTAATAGATTCAGTGCTCCAAGAGAGGAAGTAACTGAAAGTGATATGGCTGATGGGGGTGGGGGTGGAGGTAGAGTGACTGGTAGTTTGAATGAGAATAGGAGTGGGGATGGAGTTAGGTCTGTGGGGGTTAGGAATAGGAGTCTGACTGAAGTGCTTGTGATGGGTGATTCACGAGTTAGATATTTAGATAGGAAGTTGAATGCAAGTAAATTGAATGGTTTGAGGGTGTGTTTGCCGGGTGCTGGAGTAAGAGATCTGTCTGATAGGTATGAGGAGCTGGTGTCTGGCTGTGCAAGGGATGCAGTTGTGATTACACATGTAGGAGTGAATGATGTGAAGAAAGTGGGTGCATGTGAGTTACGTGAGAGGTACAAGAGGTTGATTGAAAAGGTGAAAGAAAGTAGAATGAAAGGTGTTGTGACAGGTGTGCTTCAAAGAATGGATGTTGGGGTAGAATGGATGTCTCGTGCGATTGGGCTGAATGATTATGTGAGGAGGATGTGTGAGATGGAAGGTGTCATGTTTGTGGATGTGTGGATAGGTTTGTTGGAATCAAAGAAATTTATGTGATGGATGGACTGCATTTGAGTAGGAGGGGGGTAGATGTGTTATGGAAGGAGTATAATCGTGTTATTAGGTCTTTGCGGGCGGGAAACTAGATAATAATAGTGGTCAGGGAATTATGAGAGGACATTATAGTACTGAAAGTAGAATGGACTTGGCAGATAACAGAAATAGGTTCCAAGGCGATAGAGGTGAGGTCATTCAGGTTTCAAGAGGTGCTTCAGGGATAGGGGGGTTAAATTGTTTCTATACAAATGCTTGTAGTCTTAGAAACAAGAAGGATGAGCTATTTAGTTATATTAGCAATGAGGATATAGATATATTATGTGTTACTGAATCATGGGTTAATGAAATAGAATTTAGTGACACTAGAAGTGAATTTGATTTACAGGGCTATAATATGTACATTAAGTCAAAGGACAGGTAGGATTGGTAGAGGAATAATTATCTATATAAAAAACAACATTTTTTCAAGTTTAAATACTTCGATAAAGCAGGATGGAGTTGAGTCACTTTGGATAGATATTAGGTTCAGTAAAAATAGAATGCTGCATTTGGGAGCTTTTTACAGGCCACCTGGGCAGACTGATGATATGGATGAACTAATGATAAGGGAAATAAGTAAGGGATGTGAAACAGATGCAGTTATTATTGGCGACTTCAACTTAAACTCTGTGGACTAGAAAAATATGATAGGTAGGGATAGAACAAGTGGCAGGTTCATAGAATGCTTTGAGGATAATTTTTTGAATCAATTTGTTAATGAGCAAACGAGGGGGGACAATATATTAGATTTAGTACTTTCTAACAGTGATCATTTAGTTCAAGAATTGACTGTTGGGCAAGCATTGGGAAATAGTGACCATCAGATAGTTCGTTTTAACTTGGGAATTGAGAAAGGTAAAATAACCGCAAATGCTGTAAAAGTTCCAAATTTTCATAAGGGAGATTATGTAAAACTCTGAAGCTTGCTAAATTTTGTAGACTGGAATGTAGAATTCAGAGGTAAAAATGCTTATGGGATGTGGGATACTTTCAAGCATATAATAAATATAATCCAAGAACAATGTATCCCAATGAAGGCCATTAGGAACAAAAGTAGGAAACCATTATGGTGGAATCAGGAGATAGCTAGAAAAATTTCAGAGAAGAAAAGGGCATATAAAAAATTACAGGTACAAAATAATATTCAAAATTTAAGTGATTATAGAATGGCTAGGAATGAGTTAAATAAAATTATAAAGAAGAACAAAAGGGTGTCAGAAATTAAATTTGCTCAGGAAAGCAACAAAGATCCTAGAAAGTTCTTTAGTGAGTATAAAATTAATAATAAGTCTGTCAGAGTTAAAATAGGGCCTATCAAATATGAAGTGGTTGTGAGAGAAACTGATGAGGAAATAGTTGAGGTACTCCTGTTGACTGGAACAGGAGTATGTTGACTGGAACAGGAGCTGTCAAGTGTAGGCCATGAATGGTCTTTTGCAGTCTCCTTCTTTTCTTATGTTCTTATGTACTAAATGGTCATTTTGCATCAGTATTTACAAAGGAGAAACTAAATACTCTTATGTATAGTACTCATGGGTCAGGGAAAGAGGTGTTTACTACCATTAGTGTGGATTGGAGGATGATAAAAGAACTAATAGGTGAGTTAGATACTACCAAGGCCTCCGCCCCTGATAATATTCATTCTAGGATACTTAAAGAAGGGGTAGAAAGTATCTCAATAGCTCTGCAGAAGTTGTATACTAGGACATTGGTATATGGAGAAATACCTGATGATTGGAAGAGAGCGAATGTAGTCCCCATTTTCAAGAAGGGTAGTAAAGAGGATCCAAATAACTTTAGACCAGTTAGCCAAACTCCTGTGGTCTGTAAAATTCTTGAGAAAATAGTTAAAAAAAGGGATTTGCCAACATCTAGAGAGGGAGGGGTTAATCAGCGATGTTTATCATGGGTTTAGATCAGGTAGATCATGTTTGACCAATTTACTAGACTTTCTGGAGTTTGTAACAGATCAAGTAGATAAGGGAGAGAATGTAGATATAATTTACTTAGATTTTAGTAAAGCATTTGATAAGGTACCACATAGGCGACTAGTTTATAAATTAAAAATGTTTGGGATATGTGGGGGTGTTTCAAATTGGATAGCTGAGTGGCTGAAAGACAGGAAGCAAAGGGTAGTGCTAAATGGTGTAAAGTCAGAGTGGAGGGATGTTATCAGTGGGGTTCCTCAGGGATCAGTTCTCAGTCCATTATTATTTTTCATCTATAGAAACGATCTTGGGGAGGCAGTTAGTAATAAAGTGTCAATTTTTGCGGATGATACCAAATTAGCAGCTGTAGTTAAAGATATTGATGATAATTTTAAAGTGCAGGGGGATTTAAATAAATTGTTATACTGGGCACATAAGTGGCAAATGACTTTCAACCTTGATAAGTGCAAAGTTATTAACATGGGAAAAGATAATAGAGAATTTAACTATGAAATGGATGAGCATCTGAGCTCAGTAGAGGATAAGAAGGATCAAGGAGTAGTAATAGAAGTCATTAAGGTTTTCTAAGCAGTGTATTGAAGCAAGAAATAGGGCAAATAGAGTGCTGGGTTTCATTAAGAGAAATGTCAATTACAAAAGTAAGGAGGTTATTCTTAAACTCTATAACTCTTATGTTAGGCCTCATCTAGAGTACTGTATACAAGCATGGTCCGTACATTTTAAACACGATATTAACCTTCTTGAGTCAGTGCAACGGAGGGCAACAAAGATCATTCTTTCCTTAAGGCACCTTGAATATATAGATAGACTGAGGGTATTAAATATGTTCTCGTTCGAAAGGAGGTGTGTGAGAGGGGATATGATTGAGCTCTTTAAAAAATTTTACGGGATAGATAAATTGGATGTTAGCAAGTTTTTTGAGTTAGATGATGGAAATCGGACTAGAGGTCACCACTTGAAAATTAAAAAGCAAGGGTGTAAGTTGGATTTAAGAAAATATTTTTTCACCAATAGAGTGGTAGACTTCTGGAATAAATTGCCACCAAGGGTAGTAGGTAGTCCAAATCTGAATGTATTTAAGAATAGGTTGGATGAGTTTATGGGGAGGGAAAGTTGTGATGGTTCCTAAGTTTTGTATATATTAATATTGTTTGAATATATCTAAAGCTGCATGATTTAGTTCTTGACAAGCCTTGATTGGTGATACCCTTGTTTCTGGATGCAGTTTTCCTGGGAGTTTGGGTGCCTTAAAAAAGAGTCCGTTTGACTTGGATGACCTATGATGAGCCCTTGTGGCTTTTGTCATCTGTTATATTATATTGTGGGGGACTTTTATTTTGTCTTTTCCTAGTGATGGTGCTTTTTGTGGGTGGGTTTTGACAGATGCGAATGACCTTTGATAGGCCCTTGTGACTTTTGTCATCTGTGAAATTATGTTATGTTATGACCAACACCAATCTTCACCCATGGGGCTCCTCTCCATAGGGCTTTGGAAAAGAAGTGGAACCTTGTTAGTATCTTTAATATTTGGGCTTGTGTGTTCTTAGCTAAATTTAGATAAGGGTAATATTTATATAGATAGTTATAGACAGGTTAAATTTATTGATCAGGTAGTTATAGGCAGGTTAAATTAATTAATCAATCAAACATTATTTATAGATATTAAGTTATTTATGGGTATAGCAATAATCCAAGAGACACATAGTATCTATTTTAGTAATATAGCTGTTATTTACAAAAGTAAAAGAGACAAAAGCAATTCTTTAAAATGAGTTTTATAATTTTGATAGTTTTCTGGTAGAGGCAAGAAATTTAAGAATTTTTTTAATCCTTTCTTGGATGTATGGGGTGAATCCACCTCCTCCCAATAGAATTTTAAGTTATATTTTTAATATTAAGAGCGCTTAGATTGTGTATCATTTTTTGTATTTTTATATTGTAAGCCTGACAGTCTAATAAATAATGTTTTACTGTTTCAGGCAAATTACATTGGTTGCAGTTTGGTGAATCTATTAATTTAATTTTGTTTAGATGGTAATTTAAGCCTACATTTCCTGATCATAGTCTAACGAGTGAGGTTTCAAGTCTCCTATGTCTATCAAAAGACCATGGCCAATGATTGAATTTGTTTTTTATTTCACCAAATTGAGTAGAAGTTACAGATCTTTCCCATATAGAAGAGTATTCTTTTTGTATCTTTTCTTTTAATAAATTTACAATTTCACCTTTAAAGAATGGAGTTGTTTCTATATTATTAAAGTTGTGTGAGCTTTAGCCAGTAAATCTGCTTTTTTTTCATTTCCTACAATCTCTGTATGAGAGGGTATCCACTGAAAATAAATTTTATGATTATTACTCTGAAGAGAGTGCCCTAGAGATACTATTTCAGTAACTAGATTAAAGTATGTTTGGTTTGTCTTATGCTCTTCTAATATATAAAGGCTAGATTGTGAGTCAGTAAGTATAATGGCAGATGTAGCAGGGTAGTTTTTGCAATGCCAAAGCGCCTTTTTAATGGCAAATAGTTCAGTGAAAAATACAGTATGATCTCCATCCAATCTCCAAGAGTAGCATTGACCAGAGTTTTGGATAAAGATTATAGATGAACATGAGTATTTATCATTCAAGAGTACTTTAGATCCATCAGTAAATAAGATTTTACTAGTACTCAGCATTGATTTAGAGTAAGTAAATGGTAAATTTGATTGTATAGGTAGTTTCATAATTTCCCATGGAAGTATATTACTAATGGAAGATTCTATATATATAAAGTGGTCCGGGCCAAATTTATTACATAATTTGATAGACTATAATAATAAGGTGGTTTATTGCTGGTAGTCCACATAACTTCAGTGACAGCTTCTTTATAGGAATTAAAGTTTTCTTTCAAAATATGATTGCTTGGTGATGATATTTTTATAAAGTATTTGATGCTGGCAAAATCTCTTTGAAACTGAAGTGGTAGCATACATGTTTCACCATAAAGAGAGGTAATGGGAGAAGACCTCATTGCCCAGATACTAATTCTAATCCCAGCATTAACAATAACATTTAGTTTCTTTTTTACAGAATGGCAGGCAGAGTCATATACTTCACATCCATATTGTATCTTACTGATAATATATGCCTCAAGAAATATAAGTAGTGACTTTCGATCAGCTCCACAGGATAGTTTACTGAAAGATTTAATTATATTCAGGCATTTTGGGCAGTTTAAGAAAAGGTAATTTATGATATTTCCAGGTTAAGTGAGGAGCATCACAGAAGAGACCTAAGAACTTATTTTCTTTAACATCGTTTATTCTTTGGTTATTAATTGATATAGTTGGTGTTCTGAATATTCTTTTATTTGTAAAATGCATTAGTTTAAATTTCTCGATATTAATTGTAGTTCCCATGTATCACAAAAGTTTTTTATTTTATTAACTGCCTTCTGAAGATTTATTTCAGCTTCCTGTAGGGTATTCCCACTGGTATATATTGCCTGATCATCTGCAAAACAAGATGTATTGCAATTTACTAGTTGAGGCATGTTATTATTGAAAATTATATATAGAATAGGTGATAATACTGAACCTTGTAGTATTCCTCTAAAAAAAATTAAAGCTATCAGATAACATAACATAACATAACATAATTTCACGGATGACAAAAGACACACAGGACTATCAAAGGTCATCCGCATCTGTCAAAACCCACCCACAAAATGCATCCATAGGATTGTGTCAGGTCATGCATCTACAATATACAATTCGAACCATACCCAAGAATGTGCCAAAAACAAAGAGCATCATCATCAAGACTCATCAAAATCAATCCTAATATACAATAATAAAAAACTGTATCCACAGGAATGAGTTCAGAATACCCCCCCCCCCAAAGTTAACCCTCCCTCTCCATAAAATCATCTAATCTGGGTTTGAAAACATTCAAGTTTGGACTGTCTACCATCTCAGATGGCAAACTATTCCAATAATCTACCACTCTATTGGTGAAAAATATTTTCTAAGATCCAACCAGCACCTTTTTTTTAATTTTTATCTGGTGATCCCTAGTCCTATTACTACATTCCAACTCAAATAACTTGCTAAAATCCAACTTATCCACTCCAGAGCAGATTTTAAAAAGCTCAATCATATCTCCCCTTGTAGCGGGCCGAAAATAGATCTCTAATCCCAATCGATAATCGATCCAACCCGCTTCCTACACTGTCCGGACGTGAGAAATCGAGGGAGAATAAAACGGATTGTATATACAGTCCCTTTACTTACAAAAAAAATACAATGATAGTTACAGTTTATATTTACAACAATTTTATATTTACTAGGGAAGTGTGCACACTTCAAAATGAGGCTAAATTCCCCAATCAAAATACGATACCAAACGAGAATCTTATAACCGGCGGATACAACAATTTACTTATATTCTACACAAAACAAAAAAAACACAACCACAACCGAACGAAAAGGGGGCACGCGCTATCACTTGCTGGAGGTGGGTGGTAGTTGGCTAACTTAGAAGGAGGCAGGATTGTCAACGAAGGCAGGTATGGCGGTTCAGGTGGTTAGAGACACGAAAGCCCGCCTCTAAGGGCTGGGTGGAGCACTCGTCTATAGAACCCCTCTTGCTACCAGTCCACACTTCCACTCTCTCTTTCCAGAATAACGCTTTGATAAAAGATTAATTTAAACAAAGTACAATCTTATTATAGTGATATCTCAAAATTAGCTACTATCTTTCCAGAATAACGCTTTGATAAAAGATTAATTTAAACAAAGTACAATCTTATTATAGTGATATCTCAAAATTAGCTACTATCTTTCCAGAATAACACCTGGAAAGAAAGAAAAACATGGTAATCATTTTATACATGAAATAAACAAAAATAAAACAAACCCATTTTCCATTCACACACATTCTTACAGAGGGAGGGAGAGGGTACTGAGAAAAGGGGTGGGAGAATGGCCCTTTTACACACACTCACATTCGCCCCACCACACCCATCCTTCCTTAAGCCATTCGACCAGCCACTCACTAAACCCTTTCAATCACTCTTCACGGTACCACTTGTGCTCAATCGGACCCTTCTGCACCCATTCACACTCTTCTACTGGTCCCTGGCTACGCGTAGCAATTAGTCGGGGTTGTTCATCAGTCGTCCTGTCAGTCTCATCATCACTATTTATCATCTCATCAACCATACTCTTAGCCCTCATTACCAGTTCTCCCATCTCACGACAGAATTCTTTCATACTCTTCCGTTCAGAACCCTCACTCTTCATACCCCCATTCATCAGCTCCTCACTCACAGCTCTCATCCAACTCAAGGTACATTCTTGCGAAACAGACAGGTCACTCACATCCCCTGTATTCTCAACAGGCATACCAGAAACCCCTTCGACTGGTTCCCACCAGAAACCTGAAAAATCAGCCACTTCATCATTCACTACATCAAACTCACCCCTACTATTACCATTCATAAAACCCGAAAAATCAGCCACACAAGGTTCATTCTGCCCAAACACACTATCATTCATACTGTTCCCAAAACCAGAAAAATCAGGCACAGGCAGCTCACTCACTCGTCTACTTATACCAGCCAAATCACTCACCTGTTTACACAAAAACTCAATCTCCCTTTCAAGATCCCCCATACCAGAAACACTCTGCTCAGACTTACTTTCATTCGTACTTGCATTCTTCCTTTCACCCTTCTTTGTACGCTTTCTACTCCTCGAGACTAAGACTAGCTCTTTCCCAGACAGATCCATACTATCACATTCAATCTCATCATCATGCACTTTACCTCTCTCTCTACACAGTCCATACACCGGATGGCTCACCAGGTAGTCAGGAGGTTCTCTCCATCTCCTTAACTGACTCTGATGAGCCCGCACTCTCTCAGTCATGCCGTCATTCAAACTCTCCAAAACATACGTTACCCCATTTTCCCAAACTCTCACAACTCTATAAGGTCCATCAAACTTCTCACTCATCTTTGATACATTCAACCTACCCTTCACTTCTTTCACCTTCAATACTTTTGTACCTAATTCAAATGAACGGAACCTTTCATGCGCCTCACGCCATACACTCTGCTCACTTTCACTCAAACGAAACCTATCTTTCACTCGCCTTTCAAAATTCATCACAAACTGACATGGGGACATTCCAGTTGCACTATGCACAGTTGAATTATACACCCACAACACTCTCCCCAGACACACATCCCAGTCATTCACTGTCGTACTCATCATTCTCAACATCTCACACAAGGTTCTTATAGTCCGTTCAGCCAATCCATTTGAAGACGGTACATACAGAGTTGTTCTCACATGCTCCACACCATTCTCTCTCAACATTTGCTCAAACACTTCCCCTACAAATTCAGGCCCATTATCACTCAGACATCTTCTAGGCTTCCATACACACATAGGAAAGAACAACTGCTCAACCACACGCGCAACAGTCACACTCCTTTTATCTCTCACAGGCGCTGCATACACAAACTTACTTTTATGGTCAACCATCACAACCATACCAACATTCCCAGCACTCGTACGCGGCAAAGACACACAATCAATCACTACCAATTCAAACGGTTCTTTCGCATCAACTTTCAACATCGGTGGTTTCACTTGCACACCTTGCACCTTTCGCTTCTGACACCTTTCACACGTAGTTGCAACATCATTCACAACAGTTCTCAGAAATGGGTGGAACACATGCTCCTTCATACACTCCCACAGCTTAAACTTACCCATATGCCCATAATTATCATGCACAACCTTCACCAGACCAATCATACCAACTAAGGACATCACAGGTACATACATATCATCACCACCCTTCACATGCCTCACAAAATATACAACATCCAAACAAACAACAAAATCCTTAGCATACATTTTAAAATCACTTAAACACTCTGGCCATTCATTCAAATCAACACGCATCATTACACACCTCTACAACTCACTAACAAAAGGACACATCTCTTGCATCTCTAGAATATCATCATCACTTAAAATCTCATTCTCATCATCCATGACCAACTCAATCATGCCACAAAACTTGACAACATTCTTTGCACACTCATTCAACCTCATCACCTCACATTCACCTTTCATAAGACGATCCTTATCAGCATCCAAAGACAAATCATTCAATCTCATAAAGTCTACACCAAGCAAGAAACAACAAGGCATTTGCTCACCTTTCAGAATCACAAAGTCATGCTTCACATTCACACCATTACCCAAACTTACTTTCAGACTAACCTGTTCCCATGCCACTATCATGCCATTCCCTAATCCACTTATCCGTAACTTCACAGGTTTATGCTCGCAACATCTAAACTCTTCATACTTACTCAGAATATTCTCATTCACTAAAGACACTTGTGCTCCAGTATCAATCAAACCACAGAACAACCTTTCACCAACTTTCACTCTCGCTTCCATCATATCAGGTCCACCATGTTCGCAATACACAGAAGGAACAAGCACACCAACATCAGCACTGATATCCACACTGTCATTAACTCCCATATCATCACTCAACACACACTCATCTTCATCCAGACAATCATTCTTCTCTCTTATATATGAACACTTTTCAATTACCCAATTGTAGTGCACACCGCTCAAACATTGCAGATGTACCACATTAGGATTCAAACCCTTCATCTTCTCATCCTTGTACACAATCGGCCTCTCACCACCAAAGTGCACATAAACAATCACTCCATACAAACGACTCACTACAATCAACACTTCCTGAAATGGCGGGACCCCTTGCATACACATCGCTCTCAATTCTTTCATGAAGTTCCGCACCTTTGCCATACCAATGCTTTCAGGCTTCCTACACACTTCATTCATTACCTCCTTCCTTAAATCATCTACACTATCGGGCACTCTCACATCTACTCCATCACTCTTCAAATCTTGCAAACCATTCCATACACTCTCAAACAAGGAATCACCACCACCTTTACTCTCTTTTCCATTCATAATTCCTTTCGGCAAATACTCAGGATCACTCACTCCACACACATTTTCATCATTCGTACCAGGATACCTTGACATCAAATCAGCCACTCCATTCCGTTCACCAGGCACATACTCAATCACATAGTCAAAGTCACTCAAATCTTCCAAAGTCCTTGCAATCCTACTATCAGCCCACTTCATACGCTGCAGATAAACAAGAGGTTGATGATCGGTTTTTATCACAAACCTCACACCATACAAAAATGGACGCAACACTTTCAAACAATATCTTATCGCAGCCAGCTCTCGTTCCACAGTCGAATACTTTCGTTCTGCAACATTCATAGCCTTGGATACATACCCAATTATTCGCCTGACATTCTCTCCATTCAAACGCTGCTCTTGTATCAGAAAACCTCCCATACAATACCCACTCGCATCTGTATACAATTCAAGCATTTTAGCATTTACACTATAATCTGGGTAAGCCAATTCAACATCTTCAGCCGCTGCCTCTTTCAGTCTCTCATACGCCTCATTCATCTTATCATTCCACTTGACAACCGTACTACCTTTCTTGCCCATCCACTCAGTCAGAGGCTTACTCACACCAGAACAATCACGTATAAACTTTCGATGGAACTCAATCAAACCCAAAAATGACTTCAGTTGCTTCACAGTCACCGGTTTAGGAAACATTTGCACCTTCTCAACATACTTTGATGATTTTTGCAATCCATTCTCACTCACCATATGCCCAAGGAATTCCACTTCTTTCGCAAACCATTCACACTTCGCCACTTTCACCTTCACACCAACACTCTCCAACGTTCTCAACACATCATTCACCAATCTCATATGCTCCTCAAAAGTCTCAGTCATAATCAAAATATCATCTATAAACGCAATCACATTCTTACTCTAAACTTACTCAACACAACATTCATTGCCCGCTGGAAGGCTCCGGGAGCATTAGCCAACCCAAAGCTGAGGTTCCGGAACTGGTAATGCCTCTTTGAGGAAGAGAAGGCAGTTACTGGCTGGCTCTCCTCAGCAATGGGCATCTGGTAATACCCCCATACCAGATCCAGCTTCGTAAACCACTCCATCCCATGCATACTATACACACACTCAGATACCACACACATCGGAAACCTTTCTTTCACAGTCCTTTCATTCACCTTTCGATACTCCACACACAGACGCAATCTTCCATCCGGCTTACGTACAGGTACAATTGGACTATTCCATGCACTCTCGCTCTCTTCAATCACCCCCAATTGCTCCAATTCCAAACACTGCTCCTCAATCTCATCAGCAACCGGACGTGGGAAATGCCTCGGCCGCTGATAGATTGGGGAGTCCTCCTTCAGGACAATCTTGAATTCCGGGAGCTTTGCAACCCCGAAATCCAGATCACCCTTACTGAGGGCTCCCTTTCGCTCAAATATCATTCGATACACATCCTCCCTTTCATACTCAGTCAAACATCCATCCAATTTCACCATGTCCTTCACCTCATTATACATCCATTCACATGTCTTTTCATTCGCAACATTCACCCTGATATCCATACTATCATCCATACCTACCTCATCAACAGTGGAGAGGTGGCCCAGTACATCTCCGACTTGGATTCCCCTCACCTGCCCTTTCACACTGGGGTCCGCCTGCACACATACAAAAGGATCATTCATTCTCATCAAGCCATCAAACACACAAGCAACACGCCTTACCTTATAACACGCATTTGTTCCATCCAATATCACAGTGTTCTCACTCACATTCCAACTCACTCTAACAGACACCCTTTCACCCT
Organism: Ceratothoa steindachneri; assembly: GCA_963969495.1. Classification (NCBI taxonomy): domain Eukaryota; kingdom Metazoa; phylum Arthropoda; class Malacostraca; order Isopoda; family Cymothoidae; genus Ceratothoa; species Ceratothoa steindachneri. The sequence continues at coordinate 37,019,397 of OZ018328.1, read as the reverse complement.
TCACAAGCCTTACATTCTCCATAGCAGTCACCTCAATACCAGTAAACACACTCCTCAAAACGCTACCATCTTTCCCTACATACAACTTATACACCCCATTTTTACCAATCTTTCTCTCAATCTGATCACTCGCAAGATGCACAACCATACGATTCATTTTCATAAAATCATAGCCCAAAATCACACCATACTCACTACTCACCTTATCAATCACAGAAAATTCACATTCATTCATCATCATACCATGCATTCGAACAGCTGACCTTATCATTCCAATCACAGGCACTCTCCTATTACCGATACCTACCAAACTACCCTTGCACTCAGACAGGAGGGCTTTCTCGCTAAACTTGTCATACACATCTTTATACACCAAGCTCGCCTTGCATCCAGAATCTATTAAAGCCAAACACTCAATTCCATTCAACTCCACCTTCACACTCAGACACTCATACTTCCTACCAGACAGCACTTTCACACTAGACAGACTTACCAACACATTACTCACACTCATGCACCCAGAGGATACTTCAGCAGGTACCCTCTTACCATTCAGTTTCCCGCTTCAGACTTTCCATTCACACCTTGCGCTCTCAGTCTAATCCAACACTTTTCACTTCAATGTCCTTCCATCGCACAATAGCTACATACATTCCTCTGGTCACGACACATCCTTGCATAATGACCAGCCTTTCCACAATTACCACATGCATATTTCATACTTTCCCCACCAGTTGCTCCACCATTCAACCTCGGACAATCTTTCTTCAAATGGCCTATTTCTTTACACTCGAAGCACTCTTTCACACTTTCCTGGCAATCCTTTATCATATGCCCTTTCTTACCACACCCAAAACATGCACCAGATGTCCACCTACATTCTGCCAACATATGACCTTTCCTTCCACACCGACGACATTCCTCAATCTTTCTCCCACCACTCAGTCTCTCATTTGCTGGGACATACCTCGGTTTCTCTCTCATATATCCGTTCCCACGCTTGAAATTCATCTGCCCCCTTCCATTCGACCACCCTCCATTTGCCCATCCATTCTGCCGGCCCAGGAAGTTTGACATCACTCCAGCTGGTGCAGCCTTCAGGGCATCCCTGTAGCTGACAAACTGCTGGGGTGGATGAAAGCTCCTGGGCTTCTTACCTCCAACATTCACACTGTACCATCCATCCTCTTCTAGATCGCTTTCATCATCAAATCGTCCATCTTCTAACAGTTCCAACACATCCTCCCACATCAACCGTTCACCTGTCAGTCTCACTCTCTCTTTCCTCTTTCCACTCAGCCATTCACTCACCTTTCGCGGGATCGTGTCCAAAAACTTCCTCATGAGTGGTTTACATTCATTTACATCATCATCGCCATACCTCGTTCTTGCCATACTCTCAAGCCTATGTGCATACATATTCACACTTTCACTCTTCCCCATTCGAGCCTTCTCAAATTCATTCACCCTTTTATACTTCACACTCTCTTTCATTCGTTTCACCTGCCCAATCAATCTCTTCTTCACTACATCGTACTTTGGCTCTCCCACACTCGTTATCACTCGCAAGAACTCCAACACTTTCCCATCCAAACAATCTCCCAGAACACTCACCCAGTGACCCTTGTTCTGCGGGTACTTGAGCTTGCAGTACCGCTCAAAATCCCCGAAGAACTCATCCATACTCTTTCCCCCATGCAATCTAAACTTATCAATCCTTGGCACTTCCCTAATCAAAATTCCTTTCCCCACGTTCACTTCACTCTCCGAAGAGCTACTCTCGGTCTCACTCATTCCAATCATATTGTCACTCTCTCCCTCATCTGAGTATAGCGAATCCACACTCTTCCCTCTCGCCTTCCTATCCTTAACCTTAGAACCATGCTTACTTCCTCTCTTCCATTCACCCCCTTTCCTACCACTTACAGTATCTTCTTTAGACTCAATCATACTGCCATCCATTCCATTTAGCGGAGTCCCTTCAGTAGGAGCAGGGGTCAGGGTTGTAGGTCCTGGGGCTGATCCAGCCCCTATCATCATGTTATACAGATCCTGCATCCGTCGGTCCGTCTGATCCTGTCGGTCTCCCATTTCCTTCTTCATCCTATCAGTCTTTTCATTCATCCCTTTTATTTTATTCTCCATTCCCTCCATCATTCCCCGCAACATTTCACACTCCTCTTCTTTCTTTCTCAACTACAGTCTCAATCGCACTACTTCTTCATTCAACGTTTCCGCTACAGCCATTGTTCCCAAGTTAGTAAAAAGATAGGAGAAGGCAAAAAATCAATCAAACTACTTGTCACACTAATTGGGTATGGACTGCAATCCAATCCAGTCACGCTCCAAGTTTCAAAGTCTCACGTCCCTATTCGGGCGCCAAATGTAGCGGGCCAAAAATAGATCTCTAATCCCAATCGATAATCGATCCAACCCGCTTCCTACACTGTCCGGACGTGAGAAATCGAGGGAGAATAAAACGGATTGTATATACAGTCCCTTTACTTACAAAAAAAATACAATGATAGTTACAGTTTATATTTACAACAATTTTATATTTACTAGGGAAGTGTGCACACTTCAAAATGAGGCTAAATTCCCCAATCAAAATACGATACCAAACGAGAATCTTATAACCGGCGGATACAACAATTTACTTATATTCTACACAAAACAAAAAAAACACAACCACAACTGAACGAAAAGGGGGCACGCGCTATCACTTGCTGGAGGTGGGTGGTAGTTGGCTAACTTAGAAGGAGGCAGGATTGTCAACGAAGGCAGGTATGGCGGTTCAGGTGGTTAGAGACACGAAAGCCTTCCTCTCAGGGCTGGGTGGAGCACTCGTCTATAGAACCCCTCTTGCTACCAGTCCACACTTCCACTCTCTCTTTCCAGAATAACGCTTTGATAAAAGATTAATTTAAACAAAGTACAATCTTATTATAGTGATATCTCAAAATTAGCTACTATCTTTCCAGAATAACGCTTTGATAAAAGATTAATTTAAACAAAGTACAATCTTATTATAGTGATATCTCAAAATTAGCTACTATCTTTCCAGAATAATGCCTGGAAAGAAAGAAAAACATGGTAATCATTTTATACATGAAATAAACAAAAATAAAACAAACCCATTTCCCATTCACACACATTCTTACAGAGGGAGGGAGAGGGTACTGAGAAAAGGGGTGGGAGAATGGCCCTTTTACACACACTCACATTCGCCCAACCACACCCTCACACATCTTCTCTCAAATGAGAACATATTTAGTACCCTCTGTCTATCTTTCTATTCAAGGTGTTTCAGGGAAGGTATTATTCTTGTTGCCCTCCTTTTTACTTACTCTAACAGGTTGATGTCATGTCTAAAATGTGGTGACCATGCTTCTATACACTACTCTAAATGTGGCCTAACATACGAGTTAGAGAGTTGAAGGATAAGCTCTTTACTCTTGTAGCTAACATTCCTCTTAATGTTTCCTAGTTCCCTATTGCTCTATTTTTTTGCCTCAATACACTGCTTTGAAAACTTCCGTGACCAATGGAAATTTTAAATGAGCGGTTTTCTAGATAATTGACTAAAATAGCTAATAATCTTCCTGATATACCAGATTCTGCAAGTTTGTACATTAAGGCCTGATGTGGTACCAGATCAAATGCTTTTTTGATATCAAGAAATAGTGCAATAATATGCTTTTTTTTGTTTTAGGTTTATCCTAATAAAATTTTCTAATTTCAGTAGTTGGTCAATTGAGCTGTTTCTTACCAATAAAGTCTATTATAAATCATTTTCTCAAATTTTCCCAAAATAGAGAGTAAAATGATTAGTCTTTATAGAGCTGAATTTGCAGGATCTTGATCATTTTTTTTTTATGGGTATCAATAATGTTTCTTTACATGAGGATGGAAATTTGCCTTGTAACCAGCAAGCATTAAGTATTTTTAAGATTTTCTTTTTATATTCCAGTGGCAGGTTTATTAGAAGATTTATGGATTAAGTCTGATCCCATGGCTTTTCCTCCTTTTTATGAAGTGCTGATATAACTATCCATATATTCTTCCCAAGTAAATTCTTTGTTATAGTCTTCTGATAAGTTTTTTATAGCATCATTGATCAGTTTATTTTCTTGTTCATTTAAAATAACTGGATCTGCATTTGTAAAAAGATCTGCAAAATTTGGGGCAAAAATATTTGCTTTTTCTCTGTCATTTAACACTGGATTATCATTTTGAATAAGAGGAAATGTTTGTTCTCTGTAGGTGCCTCTGAATTTTTTAAAATAGAACCAAATATCTTGAATTGGCATTCTAAAGTTTATATTAGAAATAAATTTTTGTAGAGATATTTTTTTTGCTCTTCTAATTGTTCTTTGTGCTATAGCTTTCTGTCTCAGTGCCATCTGCATGCTGCATTCCTCTGTCTACCATGGTTTGTTATACTTAGTCTTTTAGGTTCAGTGCTAAGTTTGAAAGTTATTTTGCTGGCATCTATTATATTTTCTGTTATTTCATTTAATTCTTTGACTGGATTTTGGGATACATCTGCTTGTATTGGAGCAAGATCAGTTGTCCAATCTGACCATTTGTTATCTTTTATCTTCCAATTTGGCCTTTTTCTTGTTTTGAATATAATTATTTGTTCAGATATGGAGATAAGGATCGGGGTATGATCTGAGCCAAGATCTCTACCCAAGTTAATTTCAATTTTTTCCGAAAGAGCTGCAGATACTAGAGTGAGATCAATAGTTGAATAAGTTATTTATTAAGTCATATCTTGTTTTGAGACCAAGAGGAGTAGTAGAGTTAGATCTGATTGGATGATATAGTTAATGAAGGAAATTGCTTGTTGCAGGGGTTCACGTAAAAGATGATTTTCCCTTGTTGGGTGTCTTTGGTTTAGGTCACCACAAATAATTAATTTGTTACCCAGTTTATAGAATTCTAATTCTTGATCAATAAAGTTGTTTGCATGGGGATTGTATAAACTGAGTACATCAACAGCATTATTATTTTTTAGATAAATTCTGGTAGCTTGAGCTTCCAAGATTTTGTTAATATAGTTATTTAGTTTTGTAATTTTATAGTTTATATCTTTGTGAATTAAAGTCATTTTAAAAATTGTATAGTTAATAAAATTAACATTTGATTCGGTACCCAACCGTATCTCACATATAGAACACAATTGGGGTATGTTAGTGTATAAATAAACTTTGAATTCTGATAAATGGGAGAATAAGCTCTGGCAGTTGCATTGTAGAATTTTTATGTTCTTCATTTTATTATCCATTTTATTTGACTTTTTTATTTATAGATTCAGTTTCATTAGTAACAGGTCTTTTATTAGAAGATTTACTTAAATTTGGATTATTAGTTTTATTTTTTCAGGTTCAGAATTTAAAGGTTTTTTACCTTGAGGATTACCGGCATCATGTGCTTCAACAACAGAAGATTTTTGTCTTTTTTTATAAACACCTAAATTTTTAGGAGGTATAGTAAAGTTGTTTATTTTCTTTAGATAGTGGGTTACTTGTGTATTGTTTGACACTTTTATCCTGATTATCAACATTAATAGGTGTTTTCTGTTTTTTATTTCCTTTTTTCACCTGGTATTGGTTGGGTTTCTTTATTAGGTGTTAGATTAACAGATTGAGAATATATAGCTTCTCATTGGATTTTTTTTTGCATCAGCCATTGCTTCTTCAAATTCATCCTGTCCCAATAGTCTTTGAGCAAAGCAATCAGAAGAAAGTTGTAAATAGTAGTATCATTTGCAGTATTTTGATAGTTACTGGTTTGGGGCAGGTCAATAAGGGACGCATTTAAATTAATGTGAGGGGTTAGGATTAATTGTCCTGTAACAAGCAATTGATTTGGGGTTTTTATTAATTAAGGTATGGGGGTTAATTGACTTGTCAGTGATTATATTATTTATAGCTTGGTTTTGTATGTTGGATTTTAAGATAGATGCATAGCTTGAGTGATTTACCTCTTGGGAATTTTATATATCCATAAGTTACTTTAGCACTAGTTGGAAGATAAGAATTTATATCATTACTTTGTTTTATTTGCATTTTTGCTCTCTCATAACTAATATTTCATCTTTTTGCTATTGTTTCAATTTTCCTGGCTTCCCTGTGTACTCTGCATCCTTAAAAGGTTGAGACATGATTTAAATTGCAATTTGTACATTTCAAGGTTTCTCTTGGGCAGTCTTTAGCTGAGTGGTTATTGCTACATATGAGGCATTTTAGTTTTGACCTACAGGAATTTAGAGTATAAAATTACCAGCCCTGCCAGAGCTGGTTAAGCAGCATCCAACGGTCTTGTTTTCAACAGAACAGTCAATTTTAATGAATTGTGTTGGAGAGTTGTCTTTCTTGATTCTCTTATCAATACGAGACATTGAAAACCTGCACTGATAATGCAATATTTTGTATGGCAGGTAAAAGTTACATCATGATGTTGATCATTAAGTAGATTACTATTTCAAAGAGCAATACTAAATTCGTGGGGGTTTGTCATTGAATTTATCCTCTTCATTTACAGGAGATATTAAATATTTAAATTCCAGGTCTATATTATCAGGTGGGAACCCAGCCGGGTCATCCTCCATTTTGGAGAGGGGTCTCCTGGTGACCAGTAGGTCTCTATGTCCTCCTATTCATAAATTAAGTGCAGCAAACCTTAATTACTATAAATATATAAAGAAAATTTTTAATTAATTAGTGGAATAATGTTAGTTATCCAGGACTAATTACAGATCAGTCACTAACACCGATCTCTTCTCTCTTTCGCTTCTCTTCAATTTCTTCAGCCTCTAGCTTTTTTATTGTTATTGCTTCTTTTTGTTTGTTTTTTTGTTGTTGCTTTTTATGCAGACTGTTATTTTAATTTACCTTAATACTACGTTCTCGTGATTACGGCGACTTATGCCCAAGTAGCCAGTCGCCAAATGGGCTCTAAAAAAAAAAAAATAAAAAAAATAAAAAACTGACCGACGTATTTTTGAGGACTATTACCCCCCCCCCCAAAAAAAAAGAAATAAATAATGATTTATAAAATTTTATAAAACTACAAAATGCTCTTTTTATAGATACTTTTAAGTATATTCGATTCAATAACATGGTTCTCACATTACGACTAAGTTGAGTACCATACACCAGTTCATCTGTAGAACAGGCCAAATCCTCTTTCAAGGACGGGCGAATACCCAGGAGAATCAAAGGTAGCTTGTCCGCCCACATGATGTTTGAAGGTCTTGTGTAGACGTTCAACCGCGTCGTTGCTCTGAGGATGGCACGCAGTGGTACGCAGGCCATTGGAGCCAAGCACTGAAATGAGTGCATCCCATTGATGAGATTCACATTGGCTAGCACAGTCAGTCATGATCGTGGAGGGAACAAACATGCGCAACCTATATTAAGACGAAGGCTCCACTCACGGCGGAGGCCCTGATGTCCGGGATAGGAACTGCCTCTTGCCAACGAGGAAAACGATCGATCCTGGTGAGAAGCTAATTGCAACCACGAGAGTAAGGCATAGGACCTACTAGATATACGTGAACGGCGTCAAAACGTGACGAAGGAAGAAAAAAAAGAGACCGGATGAGTTTTCGTGTGGCGATGGACTTTGGCACGCTGACATGTAAGGCATAAGAGAGTTCATTTGGCCACGTCGGCATTAATACATGACCATACAAACCGTTATGCGTTGCGTGTTGAATTAATACCAGGAAGTGAAAGACCATAAACTTGGTAAAAAAAATATGCCAACAGTTGGCGATAGGAATGAGAGGACAGACAGGCAATGAATAGTCGACCAAGATGCGCCTGGAAGAACTGTCTGGTAATTCGACCTCACGCAAAACGAGTTGAGAAGAGTGACGCAGTGTTTGCGGGTCATCCTGTTCCTGGGCCATCGCTATTGTCGCATGATCGATGGGCGCAATGTGAGAGAGTTGCATGCCCGAAATTGCGGAAATGCGAGAAGAAACTGCCTCCTTTACGACGTTTGAAGAGGCAGGAAGATAGCGAATATCACTCGTCATCTGCTGGTTAAAATCACGGTGAGGAGTAGCAACTGCAGTATGTACCTAAGCCGTGGAGTGAGACGAGCAAGCACCGACAGAAGGCTTATGGTTAGTAAAAATAGTGAAGTCACGCCCTTCCAAATAAGGACGGAAGTGACAAATTGCGAGGTATATACTAAGCAGCTCACGTGAGAACGCACTATACCTCTTTTGGGAGTCATAAAGAGAGCGAGAGAAGAAAGCAGAGATTGCCATAGGCCACCAAGTGGGTAAAGAATGTAAAAGGGAGGACCTACTTGACTAACTGATGTGAGGGCAGGGCTGTAGACCCATTTGTCTCATGCCTTTCTAGTTTAAAGAGAGAATTTGAGGTGGAAATTGAGTTTTGAAAATTTTAAAGTTTGGTCGAGATGAGTTTTGTGAGAAGAGTGGAGGGGTGATATTAGTTGAAGGAGGATGTACCAGCATAGGTGGGCGTTATCGCGATTACGATATCGGGTTATCGGTTATCTGATATTTTTTCACGTTATCGATTCATCGGTATCGTCGATACTTTTGGTTCCAAGCTAGCGATAATCGATAATTTCAGTTTTTTGTTCCAGTTTAGCAGAGTGGCGAGCCACGCGAGCCTTGGAGGCAGAAATAGGTAGGTCCGAGCTGGGAGGAGGATCTTCAAAACCTATGAGGAGATGAAGGAGAGCCTCACCAGGAAAGAAACTAAGAAACAGTATTCAAATATTCTTAATATTGTATTATAAAATAACGCTATATATAGTCAATAATCAATATTGTATTATAATTTTGCATTTATCGATTTATTGGTTATCGCATTATCAGGCGATAAATTTATCCCCAGTTGTTGATTATCGGTTATCGCAGATAAGGTTATAGTTATCGATTTATCGGTTATCGTGATATATTTTTTCGTTATCGCGCCAACCTATAGGTACCAGTTGTAAATATGTGCACAGTTGCCAGCATTTTACAGCTTGTGCGCTATATTTGTTATGGTACCAGCACCATTGAGTTTATTGGGTGAAAGCTACATTATGCTTTGGAGACTACTAGGCGCAGGATCGGAAAAAGCATAATGGTGGCTATAAGGCTGTTTACAGCTTACAGCATTGTTACGAGTACTATACCTTTGATGGTACCAGTAGAGACCCTTTTTCGTGAAAGGTTATGGTGAGAATAGGGGGAAGAAGATTGTGAAAATTGCTGCATCTCACCTTTTGTGTTAAGGTTCCCTCTTTGTTTTCTTTTAAGGGTACTCGAATGGGTCGTATCTTTCCGCTCACTATACTCGTGCCGTCGCTCGCTCTGTCTCTCTTGCTGCACTTTTGTTAAAAGGGACTGCTAATTTTGTGTTTATGATTTTTTTCACATCTTTCAATTTTTTTTATGTTTGACTTTATGTCTGGATTGAGTAGTCCATGTATAAGCTCTCCAAAGTTCATTATAGCACGCTCTTGAAATTAGAGCGAGCGAATAGAAGATTCCTTAGGTAAAAAACATTTTATTTAACTGAGGCGTTTCGTTACAACTCGTAAGATATTCAGAGATACAAGAAAATACAAGAGAAAATTATAAAAATTGTTTTATATATCATGGATAGACGGTAAACGTACAGACGAACATAGAAGTCACTCAGGTAGGGTGCACTGGCAAACTCCTTGACAGGGTGGGACACGTCACGAGCGCAGGTAGCAGATTAAATTTGCTGTCGTATCCAGATAGATAAATGACCTGAATACCTGAGATTAGCTCTCCCGTGCGTTTCTATTCTGATTCTTGTTGCTAGGTAGTATTCCATTTGAATTGAATTGAATATTAATTTTTGGTTGTTTTTCTTGTATGTGAATAGCTGCTAGAAATAGTAATTGTCACCGATCAGGTGCCGAGTCGATAATTTTAGTGTTCTCTTCTAAAATTTTTCTGCTGAGAATTATTGCATGGTTTTGGCTGATATGGTTGTGGGAGGCGCCATTCGTCAGGTGGTAGGTCATTCTTCGTGATAATTTTGTTTCAGTCATACCAATATATGAGTGCGGGGAGCGCTTGCAGGCTCCTAGGTTGCATTTATACTCATATATTACATGGTTTCTTTGAATAGGCTCAGGTTTCGGCCTCAGATTGTTTTTCATGATGAGGGCGGCGGTTCGTCTAGTTTGATAGTATATAGTAAGCGATACGTTTTGTTCAGTATTCGTAGGTTGTATAGATCGGTTGATAATTTCCTGGACAAAATGGTGTTGGAGCACCTAAACTGGTTCCTAGAAATCAATCACTTTCTCTCCCCATTTCAATGTGGCTTTGCAAAGGTCATAGTATCCTTGACCTACTAGTACGTTTCGAGGGATCGGTCCAGAAAGCTTTCTCATTAAAGCACCGAGTCCTGGCCATATTTTTCGAAATTGAGAAAGCCTACGACACAGCATGGAAATCTGGCATCTTGAAGCAGCTATACGTCAGGGGGGTGAGAGGCCTTTTACCGTCACATAATCAAAGTTTTTTAGCATCTCGATCCTTCAAAGTACGTGTTGGAGACGCATACTCTGACCTGTAACCTCAAGAGGAGTTCCTCAGGGCAGTGTTTTAAGTGTTTTGTTTTATAATTGCCATCAATCAAATTATTTCGTCTTTCCCAGGGGATGTATCGGCAACTCTGTTTGTCGATTATTTGGCACTATACTGTTCCTCACCTCGCCTTCCATCAGCAGTGCGTCGTCTACAACTGGCGCTCGATGCTGACTCGAAAAGAGCACAACTTAATGAATTCCACTTTTCCACGAACAAAACCAAAGCAATGTATTTCCAATGGGGAAGAGGGGCTGTTGTTCCGCCATCTATCTCCCTACAAGGCGAAGATATAGAGTTTGTCTCCGAGTCTCGGTTTCTTAGCGTAACTGTCGATCCAAAGTTATCCTGGTGACGACACCTACGCCGACTTCAAATGGGCTGTCTGCGGGCTCTAGACATTTTGAAAGTCCTCTCACACACTTCATGGGGTAGCGACCGACAAACATTGTGGACATTATACACAGCCATCATCAAATCCAAATTGGATTATGTTTGTCAAATTTACTAACCCGCTTCCCCTTTAGCCCTTAAAATGCTGAACCACATTCGAAACCCCCTCGGAGTTAGCCTTTCCAGTAGAGCCTTCCGTACTCCTCCTGTCAACAGCCTTTACTGAGAGTAGGGTATTCCCTTTGCACTACTAGAGACTTCAAATCTACATGCGAAACCTCTGCCGAGTACAGCAAGCCCCCTGTATCAGTGGTCTATAGAAGCCTGTATGCTGCCAAATCAATGGCGGCATATGATAAGTTGTCATCTTTACCCCACCCCTTGAACCTTCCTATAGGAGATCATCTCTCTAACCTGGGTGCTCCAAGGGTCCTTACCCTTCTATCCTTACTGACCCCTAGTTGGCGCGCTCCTCTCCCCACAGTATGTACCAACATATGGTGCTTAGAGAAGTATTCCATAGACTCTTGCATCATTAAGAGCCTCTTCTTAGAGCATTCGACCTCACACAAACAATCCTGCCCATTATACATGGATGGCCCTAAGCCGGACAGTGGCGTGGGCGCCTGAGCCATCTACTAAGGAGGAGAATTCCTAATTTTATCTTTGCCGCCAGCAGCATCCATTTTTACAGCTGAACTTTCAGCAATCCTCTTTTAGCCTTTACACTCATCCAAATTTAACATTTTAATGATTTGCTCATTTTTTCAGTCTCAAGGAGTGTTTTACAGTCAATTAGATCTTTTAATGCGTCCCATCCCTTAGTCACAAAAATTTGCAACTAGCTGGTCCAAAATGCGTCCCGATATAGAATTATTTTTTGCTGGGTCCCTGGGCATGTGGGGGCCCTGAATAACGAGAGGGCTGATCGGCTGGCCCGCTCATCACATTCTGTTTCCCCTGAGAGCACGGCTCTACCTTTTAGGGACTACTTTCCTTCAATAAAAAGGTATATTTTTCAACTGTGGCAGAATGAATGGGATGACTGTTCATCATCAAAACTGTACAAAATTAAAAATTCCATTCACTCTTGGCCCTGGACCCGTCATAGATTGCGGTCGTTGGAGGTAAACCTTTGCCGAGTTCGCATTCGCCACACAAGACTTACTCACGGCCATCTTGTTTCGGGTGATTTTCAAATCAGCCCTTGCTGTCCGTTTTGTGGTGGGGACCAATCAGTTGCCCACCTTATATTAGATTGCACCCATTTCGCCACGCTCCGGTTGTCCTGTTTCCCGACCCTTTTAACTATCCCTCAAGACACCTGTCTTCGATTCATATTGGCAGAGGAATCTTTTAACCCTTCGTTTAGTAAATTTTGAACACAAAATGGTCTCCTCCACCTTTTATAGATAATTCGCCTCGTTTTATCCTAGCTGCCATATAGAATCCACTTAGATTGGTCAGCAACCCACTAGTCCATTACCTTAAACCCCTTGCAACTAGGAGTGAGTTTTGCGGACGCTCTTAGAGCGACACCAACAGTCCGTAACATACAACAGATTTTTTTTTTTAAGGGCCTATGTGGCGACTGCCCACTTAGGCATAAGTCGCCATGAATAAATAGCCTAGTTCTAGGCTACTTTAAAAAAATCGAACAGGAAACAACAATTAAAAGAAATAACAAAAACAATAACAAAACAATAACAAAAACAACAACTAAACCTAGTTAAATGAAAGGGAGAAGGCCGGCCTCCCCCAAATAGTCAACAAGTCCACCAGTCAATGTGCACGCACTCGTTCCGAGTACAAAGGACAGGCGGTAGCGACCCCGCCCATACCGGTACCGGTAACGTGCGCAAAGATCACCCAGACTGGGACATTCGACAAGAATGTGCCGAACAGTCTGGGGGACGACGCAGTCGTTGCAATAGGGCGCAGGCGAGCGCTCCATCAAATAGCGATGCGTCACACGAGTGTGTCCGATTCGGAGACGACAGAAAGCAACCTGAAGCCGCCGCGGCATTGGGGGATAGGTCCATGGGAACAGTCGCGGCGCAATGGCACGCAACTTTAAGTTCCCTTCGACCGTCTCCCATCTTCTTTGCCAAGCAGTCCGAAGAGCTGCCCGTATTCCTGCCATGTAGTCGGTGTGAGGAAGAGTGAAACGCTGGTCCGGTCGCAGAGTCCTCGCAGACTCTTTGGCGCGCTCATTCCCCGCAATTCCTAAATGTCCAGGAACCCAGCAGAAGATAATCTCGACATCTGCCCGGCTTGCCAAAACATGGCGTCACGGATATCGCGAATCAGGGGATGCGGAGATTCCAATGCCCCGATAGCACTCAGGGCGCTTTGTGAGTCGCTATAGATCACAATCCGGTCTCCGAACCGGGCACGTCGCGTAATCTCCCATACCGAGTGGTGTATTGCCACCAGCTCCGCCGTGAAGACAGACGGAGCGCCTGGTAGAGCCCCGCTGACTTCAAACAGAGGGAAAACGGCGTGGAAGCCGACCCCCTCTTGGGACTTGGAGCCATCCGTATACACTGGCACGGTTCCAGCGTGACACGATGTGTGCTCCAAAAAGGACGAACGCAATACTCCCGGCGCAGTACAAGCTTTGGGAGCAGAGGCGTGGCGACAAATAGCCAAATGTGGTACCCTCCAGGGTGGCGTCCTGGGCAGAACCAGGGGCGCCACCGGCCCGAGAGCGATATCTACCTCTCGAAGGAGTTTCCTGACCCTAAACGCACAGGGCTTAGGGTATGACTGGCGTCTCTCGGCGGCATAGGCACCGTCGAAAACAGCTGTGGATGCCGTGTGAGCTGTTGGCGACTGAGGGAGGCGCCGGGCTCGCGCGTATATGCGAGTGATGCACTGTAGGCGGCGTAGAGCGCGTGGCATCTCCCCAGCATCGACCAATAGGCTCTTAATGGGGAGAGTGCGGAAGGCACCGGTCGCAAGGTGAAGGCCGGTGTAGTGGATCGAGTACACCTTCCGCAATAAACGCTCGGCTGCGGATGCATAAAACTCGCATTCGTAGTCGAGCTTCGAACGAACAAAGGATCGATAAAAAAGTAGGGCAGTAGCCCTATCAGCGCCCCAAGCGCTGAACGTCACGGAGTGGAGAATATCCATGGCGCGGGTACAAGAGACCCTAAGGCTGCGAATATGAGCCTCCCAGGTGAGGCGTCAACATACAACAGAGACGATTCAGACCGCCACTTTTACGGTTGCAGAATATCGACCAAGAATCCCCAATAGAATCTCTAAGTCAGAATGATGCTCCTCCTCCCTCTCCAATCATTAGGGCGGTTCCTGCTTCTCCTAAAGCAAGGCGCATGAGGACTCAACGTTACGCAGGTTCCGCTGCATCAGCATTTAACCAACCATTTACATGTCCTGAAGACATGGAGGCAGATTCCGAGGATATTCGTGTATTGGTCGTTTCAACTTTGGACATCAACCCTCTTCCCACTGAATCTGCCTTGAGTCCATCAGTTACAACTAGCCAGCCAATTACATCCACAGCCTCAGTAACTCCAGAAAAAGTTGAACGGATTTTTTCCGATTCAGCTTTGACTGTGGCCCTTTTGGAAAAGGAGAAACAGCCTTCTGGGATTTCTTAACCAACCCCAGCTGACCCCCCCCAACCACCTCTCAGAATGACTCGGTACCATCTCTCTCGACATTTCTAGCTACCAGTACAGAGGACCCAATATCTTTGCCAGAAAAAAATCACCGTCATATTCACAACTAACAGATGGTTCTTTGCCATCTAATAAAAAAGCCATCGCCAAAACATTCAAACTACCTATGCCTCAAACGTTAATTACACCTAAGAATAAAAAAGGTTCAAAACCCCAGTCACCTTAATCAGGTGCAAAGGAAAATTCAATTACCTTTAAACAATGAATATGTTTCCAATTGTTCATTGGAATCTACAAGGGATCTTCTCCAAATGGGAAGAATTCAAACTCCTGATTCATGATTACAGCCCTTGCTGTATAACATTACAGGAGACCCAATTGGGTATTCATCGATTACCCAATATCCCCACTATTTCGGATATTTTAAGAATCCACCAGAACCTATTCATGGTTCGGCTATTTTTGTCCGTGAAGACTGTTCTCATTTAGAAATCCCGTTGAGAACAGACCTTCAAACAGTGACGATTCGTGTGTATACTAATCGTTTATACACAGTCTGCTCACTGTACCTCCCTCCTGGTGAAGGAGTAGTTGCTTCAGATTTGGCTCAAATTAGCCAATCTCATCTCCCAACTCCCGACCCATTCCTACTAGTTGGAGACTTTAATGCAAGACACCACCTTTGGGGAGACTATAATGACAACCCCAAAGGAAATCTGATTGTGAGACTTATGGAGACCATCGATGTGTCATTATTTAATGATGGCACTCCAACATCCTTTCATGTCCAGATTAACAGCTCTACCCGTGTAGATTTGTTACTTTGTTCCTCAGACTGTAGAGCAGATTACAGCTCGTTGATGAATCCTGATCTAAGAGGAAGCGACCACTTCCCAGTTGTTCTGACCTCATGCCTGGGTAGCTCTCCTTCCCCATCGGGCAATAGGTGGAACACCAGGAAAGCCAATTGGCCAAAGTTTATATACCTTTCTCACCATTCTGGACAATTTCCTCAGGGCGACATTGACATGGTCCTGGACAACTTCCATGATCATGTCAACCAGGCAGCAAATTCTTCCATGCCCCTCTCCAAAACTGCTTCCCACAAGACTCATCTGCCTTTTTACTCTGCGGAATGCAGCAAAGTCATGACAGAGTGTATGTGAGCTTGTCGTCGCTACCATCGATACCCTACTGCCATCCATAAGTATGTATGCTCGTAACCGAGCCAGGGCAGTACGACAGCGTACCCTCCGCCAGGTTCGCCAAATTTCCTTTAAAGGGTGCATCTACTCTATCAACCACCAAACTCCACCAGACAAAGTCTGGAAAAGAATGAAAAAACTCATGGGCAGAGCAAGTGGTTTCTCTTCCCCCAATGTAGTTGAAGCAGGCGAGCTTTTGGAAGACTTGTCCAGAATTTGAAATGTCCTGGCAAAGACATTTGCTGACATTTCCAGCCCTAACAATTATTCCTTACAATTTCAACATGTCAGTAAAATACATACAAGAGCAGTGCCTTTTGAACTTCATAGATCCCTGTATGGATAAGGAACCATACAATAAGCTCTTTTCCATTCATGAACTTCAACAAGCTCTTAAAAGATGTGGATCCACCACACCTAGTCCTGATGGTATCTCTTATGATATGATCAGGAATATGCATTCAACACTCATTTCACATCTTCTCGATATATTTAATTATATCTGGATTAAGTGCTGTTTTCTTTTCCAATTGGAGGGAAGCAATCATACTTCCCCTTCGTAAACCAGGAAAGGAAGAGATCGCGCAATTGCCTTTACTTGTTCCCCATGCAAGCTTTTTGAAAGGATGGTGAATGCCAGGTTGGTACGGTTCCTAGAGAAACACAACCTTATTTCTTCCTTACAGTCGGATTTTAGAAAGAGACGATGCACCACAGATCTGCTCTCAGGATTGCATTCGACAATTTTCTTAAAGAGAAAACACTCTATTGGTGTTTTTTGATATAGAAAAAACATATAATACCACCTGGAGGTATGGTTTCCTAAAGCAACTATATGACTGGTGTATCAAAGGTTATCTTCTAGGTTCATACAGCAAAATAACAAGCATCAGTCCCCGATGAACTTCGGTACGCTTATCCACAGGTTAAACAATCAAGAAATGCGAATATAAGACAAATCGAGAAAATTTGAAAAAAGAATTATTAATTCGAAACTAGCGGTCGCTTTTAATAAAACATGCTATAGTGAAAGTATACTACACGTATATAAATATATATATATATATATATATATATATATATATATATATATATATATATATATATATATATATATATATATATATCTTTATCTTTTCGCGGCCATTTACGTTTTTTCCTTTTCGAATAGCCATTTCATTTTCGTATCACGTTTTGTCCTTGGCAACCTTCTTTCAATTGTTACAATTCTTCTCAATTTAAATTAAATAATATCCCTTAAATACAAGGAGTTAGTAATTTCCGTTTTATATTTTTTTCATATTTTTCACGTTTTCATCGCGTCTAATTTACGCACGCGCACACACCTGAAATTTACTCGCCATTTTTCACACACATCGATGCCATTCATACGTTCTACCGTTTACTTCATTTATAATTAACAAGCATCACCTCCAACATAACGGGATCACAATGGTAAACCAAACATCGGCTAAAACAACGGTGAATGACCTAAAGTTTTCATCAATGCAATCTTCAACCAAAACCCAGCATGGTACAGTCAATGTCCCACGTGCCTTCCTGAATCTACCAGCTTTTGATTCATTAAACTCAATCGCTTGGCTGGAAGTTTGTGAGTTTTTTCTTCGCCCTCAAGTTTTACAAAGAGAAGACAAGATAGGTGCCATAATCCAAAAAGTTCCCATAAGTATCTTCATTAAATATTGGGATATTTAATTTGACGAGGAAAAAGTGGGAGCATATAGCCAATTGAGGGAAGGCCCTCCAAAGGAAAGTGGGGAAATCACAAGTTGAACACTCAAGAAATGGGAGATAAGTGTCCCACTAGCTTCTTAATCATTTGAAGGACTTTACCGAAATGTATATTAGGCCCCTCATTCTTATGTCATCACCTACCGACGTTTACTAGCTCGAAAAAAGCAGCCGACTAGATGTATAAAAATATTTACGCAAATTGGTGCAGATTACAGAATCCCGGCCCTCAGCTTAATTCTTCCAATACATAGGTTCAAGTAACGGCGAGTTCTGTTTGTGAACGACAGGAGCGTGGTGAAATTCCATCCCCCCACCCCCCAAACGAAGGATTTAGTAGCCATGTTATTGACGATTGAGAGTGACCTCAACTGTTTGAAAGTGAAGCAAGAGACACAGAGCGAGCGACGGCACGAGTATAGTGAGGGGAAAGATACGACCCATTCGAGTACCCTTAAAAGAAAACAAAGAGGGAACCTTAACACAAAAGGTGAGATGCAGCAATTTTCACAATCTTCTTCCCCCTATTCTCACCATAACCTTTCACAAAAAAGGGTCTCTACTGGTACCATCAAAGGTATAGTACTTGTAACAATGCTGTAAGCTGTACACAGCCTTATAACCACCATTATGCCTTTTCCGATCCTGCGCCTAGTAGTCTCCAAAGCGTAATGTAGCTTTCCCCAATAAACTCAAGGTGCTGGTACCATAACAAATATAGCGCACAAGCTGTAAAATGCTTGCAACTGTGCATATATTTACAACTGGTATCTATAGGTTGGCGCGATAACGAAAAAATGTATCACGATAACCGATAAATCGATAACTACAACCTTATCTGCGATAACCGATAATCAATAACTGGTGATAAATTTATCGCCCGATAATGCGATAACCAATAAATCGATAAATGCAAAATTATAATACAATATTGATTATTGACTATATATAGCGTTATTTTATAATACAATATTAAGAATATTTGAATACTGTTTCTCAGTTTCTTACCTGGTGAGGCTCTCCTTCATCTCCTCATAGGTTTTGAAGATCCTCCTCCCAGCTCGGACCTACCGATTTCGGCCTCCAAGGCTCGCCACTCTGCTAAACTGGAACAAAAAACTGAAATTATCGATTATCGCTAGTTTGGAATCAAAGAGAGCAGAGGGCGACCCTTTCCTGCAAAGACAGAATTAACGCCAGGGGAAAAAAGTTTTTGAAAATTCCTGGCCGGGACTCGAACCCGGGTGTGCTGATTACACCTGGGTTCCAGTCCCGACCAGGAATTTTCAAAAACTTTTTTCCCTGGCGTTATTTCTGTCTTCTCGGTAAAGGATGGTCTTCACTGTGCCGCCCTCTGATCCCTTTGATTCTGGATTCTTCTAATGTACCTCTCTCTTGCTTTTAAATACCTCCGGTTTCTTGTCTCATTTGCTTATTATATATATATATATATATATATATATATATATA
Organism: Ceratothoa steindachneri; assembly: GCA_963969495.1. Taxonomy (NCBI): domain Eukaryota; kingdom Metazoa; phylum Arthropoda; class Malacostraca; order Isopoda; family Cymothoidae; genus Ceratothoa; species Ceratothoa steindachneri. The sequence continues at coordinate 37,000,318 of OZ018328.1, read as the reverse complement.
TATATATATATATATATATATATATATATGGTCTTTGAACAAGGAGGCTAGAGCTTTGTCAGGCGATAGTGGCCATGGTATTAAAGCGACATCTGGAAACCTCACTGTGAACTGTTCAGTAGTACTTGGCAAGTCACGATGGAAGGTTATAGCGTTGAACAGCGGGTGCAAATCATCCGATGTTATTATCAAAATCAGTGCTCCATTCGACAAACGTTGCCCCCATTCGACAAACGTTGCCCCAAATTCCTCCAAAAAATAATTTTCAGCGACGAGGCCCATTTTTGGATGAATGGATTTGTGAACAAGCAAAATTGTCGGATTTGGGACGAAATCAATCCACATGAGATACACCAGCACCAATTGCATCCCAGCAAAGTCACTGTTTGGTGCGGATTTTCGTCTAACAGAATCATCGGTCCGTATTTTTTTGAGAACGAATATGGGATTGCCATAACCGTCAACGGCGAGGCTTACAGATCGATGATAAGCAAATTCTTGTGGGCTCAATTGGAATATTTGCCTGATATTGATACTGACGACATGTGATTCTAACAGGACAGCGCTACGTTGCACACTGCGCAAATCACGATAGAGATTTTGCAGCAGCAATTACAGGGCAGAGTCATCTCGCCCGTCGGCGACGTCAACTCGCCACCGAGATCATGCGATTTAATGGCATTAGACTACTTTCTTTGGGGCTACCTTAAATCGCAGGTCTATGCGAATAATCCGCAAACAGTTGATGTTCTCAAAGTCAACATAACGAACACCATCCAGCAAATTCAGCCAGATTTATGCGACAAAGACATCGAAAATTAGGCCTCCCGAATACGTTCTACCCAGCAAAGCCGCGGCGGAAATTTGAATGACATCATATTCCACACTTAATGCCATAAAATATACTTTTAAATTTAAAATAAATTGAATGCATATATTACACACAACTTGTTTTATTTACATTTAAAAATCGAGCGACCTTATTGAAACACCCTTTATAAACATATTTTAATATGCTATGACGTACTAATAAATAGTGGTATGAGGGATATCTCGCCAATTTCAAGCATCTACCAGAACGATATGTCATTGCCATACTCCAAGATTGCCGTCCAGTTCCGTTGTTGCCTGTCCATTTTTTGCACGTAGTAGCGAGGAGAAGGCAGAGACTAGGGGTTTGCGGTTCGTGCATTAAGTCACTTGGCGACCTTCAATCATATGCCTGAAGTGAAGTACAGCAAGATACGCAGTCAGGAGTTCCCTGTCATAAGTAGAGTACGCTTGCTGTATTTTAATCAACTTCCTGGAGAAGAATGCCACTGGCTGGGAAGACCCATCCACCATTTGTAGGAGCGCTGCACCAACCGCGAATTGGGAGCCCGGATTCCCCATGGAAGGCTCTACCGTCTGAGGCTGGGTTGCCTCAAGGACCATGTCTATCTTAGGAGGGGCCTCCAGTTGGCCATCCCCTCCCAGGACATCGCAGGTCCCGTTGGCAGCGTCACCAGTCATGTTTGGGGACGCACAGGCCTTGACCCCGGCAAGGTTGAATCTTCTGGCCAGTAGGTCTTTTGAGGAAACCGACCGAATGGGCCTGGCTTCCCTCTTTCCCCTGAGGGGTTTTGCCCTACCGAGCCGCTTCACTGGGTAGCGGTCGGTTATGAGCTGCCTGCTGGCTTTCTTGGTAGTCCCCTTGGAAATAAAAGGAGGGACTGCCGCTGGAAAAAGTGAGGTGCCTGAAAGCACCTCCAGAGAAGGGGGGTGAGGGGCAGTCCCCTACACCCGTAGGCGAAGGAGAGGAGTAAGCCTCCTCTCCGGTTAGAGAAACGTGGAAGGTCCCCTGCGCAAGCACAGGAGCGGGGGGGAAACCTCCATTTTTTCTTTGGAGCTGCCCGAGGGCGGCTCCGTCGATCAAACAAGGGGAAATTAAAGTTTTTTTTTTTTTATTGGACTCATCATTGGGCATGGTGACCCTGTATTTTATATGGGAAGCAATAGCTCATCACCCCTCGCCGTAGCCCGCTCTTCAAAGGGTGTGTACAGGCCTTGCAGAACCAGGTGCCGCCATTTAAGGCCACCCCTCCCGCCTGGTGTCCTAGCAGCCCTTTCAGCATGGCGGCTCCACCTTCGGCACGGCGTAAAATTGATAGTGTGTGAAGAGAAAAGGAAAAGGGATGTGAGGAAGGTATAGGTGGGGATGAGGCAGGTTGTTAAAAAACTACCATCCCGAACCGGAGCTGAGGGGTTAGGGGACGTTTTTCCCTCCCCCCTCAGCCCCAATCTGGGACGGTTGGCTGAGAAGAAGGTCAGAATCTACCCTGTGAAATTAGAGGATGTCCAGAGAAAGTTGTCGGAGAGGTATGAAAAGCGAGGAAACCGGGGTGAAACACAAGTGTTTTGAAGGAAGGAGAAGAGGCTAAGCTGGGTTCGGACGGGATGCTGAATCAAGTCAGCACGGCGGCCAGGATGGCAAATCGCCGCGCCCCTTACGGGAAGGAGTTGCGAGGAATGAGGGCACCAAAGAGTCCGCGAGGACTCGGCGACTGGACCAGCGTTTCGCTCTTCCTCGCACCGACTACATGGCAAAGAAGATGTGAGACGGTCGAAGGGAACTTAAAGTTGCGTGCCATTGCGCCGCGACTGTTCCCATGGACCTACCCCCCAATGCCGCGAAAGCTTCAGGTTGCTTTCTGTTGTCTCCGAATTGGGCACACTCGTGGGACGCACCGCCATTTAATGGAGTGCTCGCAGGCGCCCTACTGTTTAGACTGCGTTGTACCCCAGACTGTTCGGCACATTCTTTTTGAATGTCCCAGTCTGGGCGATCTTCATGTACGTTACCTGTCCCGGCACCAGGGCGAGCGGGAGCTCTATTGCTTATCCATTTTACTTGGGACGACTTCGTGCACATTGACTTATGGACTCTTATGACTTTTTGGAGGAGGCCCGCCTTCCTGTTTAACTAGGTGGGTTTTATGTTGCTGTTGTTTTCACTGTAGGTTGCACGTCGTCCCTGCGCTGGAGGGATGCGGACCTCTCCCCGATGTTGGAGCTTGCTTCATGCTTTTTGCCATTTTCCCTTTTGTTGTTGTTTTTATTTTGTTATTCTAAAGTAGCCTAGTACTAGGCTGTCGTGGTGAGTACGACGCCTTATGCACAAGTAGGCAGTCGGCAGATGGGCTCCTAAAAGAAAAAATGAATCAATGTAAAGATGAAAAAAATGCTGGAATCGATATGTGAAACATTCAGTGGAAAGGAAAAAAAGCAGGCATGGTTGCAAATGGTTTAAATAAGGATCCTGTGAGATTCAGTTGAATCCCTATGAGATAAAATAAGAATCTGAAATATGATTAAACAATAGGAAAGTAGAAAGTAAAGCTTTCTGAAAAGGTGAATGAAGATTCTGATTGAAATGAAGTTATATTCTAGGACGGCGTGGGAAGGATGTGCCGATCATCCTCACGATGTTCAAAAGACAACTATCACCACGTACTTTGGATCATTTGAAATCCTTCCTATGGCATTGATCTTCGTACCAGTGGTCAGACCTTCCAACGTTTTATGGATCAAATTCTGAGGGGCCTTCCTTTCGTCTTTTGCTTTATGAAGATTTTTGATTCCCAATAATGTAAAATTTAATTTATTTATTGAGGCAGAGAAAAAGAGTACCCGCACAATATGATTTCTAGGCAGGAATAACTCCTAATCTGCCCTCAGGTGGCTCAAGTCGTTACTAAATTCATTTGTACAAATGGTAATACTAATTTTAATTTATTCTTAACCTTGAAACTAAACGAATTTTCTGCACCATCCTAACAATATCAAACGACCACTATCCTCTTTGTATCTCTTATCGTGTGTCCCAAACCCACTCATTTCTGTGTGAAAGAAGGACCGTGGAATTTATTAAGAAAATGGATCAGGGGGGGGGGTAGGGTTGAAAAAATCAATTTTTTTTAGTAAAATCAAATTGTTTTATTATAAGATTTTTTTTATTCAAATCATTTAAAAAAAAATTGTTTTAGCAATTTTAGAACTTTCTTTTATTTTACACAATAATTCTGATCAATTTTCAATGTAAGCATTAGGGTGAGTCAAAAAATCAAGTGTTCGGACTATAACGCGGAACCCAACAGTTCATGGGTATTGATGAGGAAAGACTACAAGCAAAATCTAAGTATTGTACCATGACATCTTCATGTCACGCAGACTCTTTGAAGTTTGTCCCTATTGCACCATCCCATGCATAGAAGGCATTGTCTCGCCTCGTACAGTTTTGCAGTGTAAGAAGTGGTTTCAGTATTGTTTTATGTTATGGAGAGATCTCCGTCTTATTCTCCTTCTTATTGACTTATGTATTTCTTTTTTACAGATGTCTTCCACGAGGCTTGCTAACGTTAAAGTTATGGCTCCCAGGAGCCCCGGCAACTCAACAGCTACCATCGAGTATTCTGCCGAACCATGAGGAAGTCGTGTTTTTGCATACCACGCAAAGCTAAACACGCGTGATTTGACGTTCTCAGTTTGACAGATGGCACTCCAAGTTAAATATCAGTACTCCAAGGCGAATATTCTAACCATTAATCCGTGTGATATCCTCAAGAAAGTACGGCGTCTGCACGAAGAGTACAACGGATTGAAGAAATCAAAATCCCGGACAACAGGGCAAGCTGAGGAAAACGAGGCAATTTCGTTGCTTCCCTGAAAAATTTGTTCGATGTAGCACATCGCGACGCCATGTAGTTGATCAAGATCAAGGAGGACCGCGAGTTCCTTGAAGCTCAGAGGAAGCCGGGCAAGCAGGGGACGATGGGCGGTATGGATCTGGCCTGACTGATGGTAAAAGAGAAACGGACACAGCTGCGGGAGAACGTTTGCAAAAAGGCAGGCCGCCGTTGAACTCTAGTCTTCGACCTGGCTCGATTCGTCTGAAGAGCAAGGCGTGATAATAACTCCTCCACCAAAACGATCCCGCCGTGCACCATTGCAGAAGAAAATCATCTCCCTGCATGTTTCTGCTGCTCTGGACAGGGCTAACATAAGTGACCGTTAAGCTGCAAACGTGCTACTTCCATTCGCAGAGGAGCTGGGAGCAAACACTGGAGAATTGTAGTTGAGCATGAGCACGATCAATCGGTAGCGAAGACGTCATCGCCAGGAAAAGGTTGCAATGCTGAAAGAAAACTTTGCTCCTGATGTACTGCTCACACTCCACTGGGATGGAAAACTTATGTCCTCCCTCACAAACAAAGGTGTTGTGGACCGACTGCCAACCCTCGTTTCTGGAGAAGTTCCTCGCAGTTCCCATCACTGACGGCAAAACGGAGCCTACGACAAACATCATCCATTCCGTTATATCCGAGTGAGCTATTTCCGATCGAATTCGAGCGCTGTGCTTCAACACAACGACGAAGAATACGCTATCCAAGAGTGCAGTGTGCGTTCGACTGCAGCAAATCCTTGGTCAAGATCTGCTGCATCTGGCCTGCCGCCATCATCTGCTGAAAATTCTGCTGGAAACTGTTTTCTCGACCCTCATCCCAGAAGCATCTCAAAGTCCAGATATCGCTTCCTTTGTCCGTTTTCGAGAGTTCTGGCAGTTTGTTGATCAAGACCAGTACAGGAAAGCAAACGAAAAGCTCAAGGCGGACTGGGTGGACGTCCTTAAACTATGCTAAGGCCACCTCCGACTACCGGGAACTGCTAGAACTGCCTTGGTGGAATCCCTCATGGAGGCAAGATCTTTTTCCACAAGCCGGGAGCAGTCCATCGGGCTCGATGGATGGCAAGAGTGATTTACACTGAAAATGTGGATCTTCGCGCCTCAGTTTGCAGAATACAACAAACAGCGGCCATCCACTTCACATGCAGTCAAGGCCGCAATTCCTCCAAAGGTGGGCGAGTTCTGTGTCTTCATCGTACGCTACTACATTCGAGCAAGACCGTTGCCTCCTTCATCACAAAAAACTTAGAAATTGCTGGATCTCCTGGAAATAGACAAAGGATTCCTCGACGTCGATCCTACCCTGTGGAGGACAAACCTCATATACCAGGCCGGGGCAAGGCGAGTAGGTGGCCTTCTCGTGACCAACGATGCTACGGAACGAGTGGTCGCCCAGGTGCAGGATTTGACTAAGAACCCTCTCACGAAGTCGGAGGAACAGCTGCAATGCCCCCTGCACTTTGTCGAAGAGTACCGAAAAATGTATCCGACGGACATGAAAGGAAGCCCGACGAAATTGAAACACTGATTACTGATTTGTGTAATACGATACAATTTCTCCTGTCTCTGAAAAAAAGTATGGTGACTGTTCGATATGAAGATACTTGTCCAATCAAAAATAAATTTCTCTTATTTTGAAATTCCACCCTTATTGACGTGACGCACCTTAGTCATAAGTGGGCGCGATAACCGATAAATCCACAATTATAATACAATATTGATTATTGACTATATAGAGCGTTATTTTATAATACAATAGTAAAAATATTTGAATACTATTTCTTACCTGGTGAGGTTCTCCTTCATCTCCTCATAGGTTTTGAGGATCCTACTCACAGCTCGGACCTACATATTTCTGCCTCCAAGGCACGCGTGGCTCGCCCCTGTGCTAAACTGGAACCAAAAAACTGAACTGAAATTATCGATTATCGCTAGTTTGGAACCAAAAGTATCGGCGATACCGATTAATCGATAACGCGGAAAAAAATATCGGACAACCCGATATCGTTATCGCGATAACGCCCACCTATGACCCTAGTAAGCATTTTTCGGGGGGAGAGGGGGGTTATAGTGAAAATTTTAAAAGCCACTATTATGAGTGGTAAATTAATTTAGATGACAAGAATAGGTGTTAAATATTTGTATGGATACTATAGAAGGTTTATAATCATATACATTTGTAGACTGAACTATTTATTGTTGAACTGATCGTATTACATTACTATATAGCTACAGTTTATTGATATGGAAGCAAATTGAAATTTCTTATACATTTATAGTAAGATTTACCTTTAGATGCACAATTATTTTATAAATAGGAGAAAATATCACTTGGTGTTACACAACATTTAAGAATTCCCTAAGACAAAAAAATAAAAAAACTTCTGAGTTCACTGAATTTTGGAGAAAAAAAAATGGGAAAAAATATTATTATCACAACTTTGTGACATAATAACTAAACAATATACTTTTTAGGCTCAGTAATAAGTACATTAAAACTCACACCACACAGACCTAATAAAACAAAAGTTTCTTATATGTTACTGACATCTTTGTGACACGCTTAATATTAAATGTAAAGCATACAGTTTAGGTACAGAGTACAGTAATAATTGAAATAACTAATACTGATCTAATCTAAGTAAAAGAAGTTTCTTATACATTCCTGCATTTAGGGAAAAGTATCTTAGTCACTAACACAACTTTGTGCAATACTTAATAACATTCCTATACCATTCACTTGTTCAGGTACGAATTACCTTAGCTGGCATATATGCCTGCCATGGCAGTCAATGTGCTAGGTAGCAGCAAACCACAAGGAACCTGTTGGCACTCCCCAATTTTGATCTTGGTAGCGAGGCGCAAGCTTCTTCCGTGGGGGAGAGTGGCAAAGCCATTGCCTGGTTTATATATAATTATTTTATTAATTTAACCTTCTGAATAAAAAAGAAGGAAAGAGTTGAACTTGGGTCTCATCGCAATTTCCATTCAGAAATAGATTCTCAGTGTCTGCTAAAGAATCAGCTCTGAGAGGCATTCAAGCTTTTTTCCTAAGGGCTTAGTTCACAGCATATAATTTGTCAATCAACTACTACATCATTGGTCCTAACCCTCGGTTCCTCTCGTACTCAGTGGGGTTACCATTCACTAGTTATTTATTAAACAATGTAGGATAAAACTAACCTGTCTCTACAATGGTCTAGACCCAGCGCAAGTTCCCTTTCTATGGGTGAACAATCCAACACTTGATGCCAAATCTACCCAGCAATAGACAGAATGTTCCTTGCTGGGTATTTTTCCGTTGAGATTTTGTGGACTGTTAAATAAAGGGCCGAGTGTACTTAGATTTTAGCAAAGCTTTCGTTAAGGTTCCACATAGGAGACTAGTTCACAATTTAAAAATGCATGGGATATGTGGTAAAGTTTTGAATTGGATAACTGAATGACTGAAAGAAAGGAAACAGAGAGTTGTGCTGAATGAGGTGAGGTCACATTGGAAGGATGTTATCAGTGGCAAACCTCAGGGATCCATTCTAGGCTCTTTATTATTCATAGTTTATATAAATGATCTTGGGGAGGCTGTAAATAGCAAAGTGTCAATTTTTGCTGATGACACTAAATTGGCAGCTGTAGTCAAAGAAGTTGAGGGTAGCTTTAAACTGTAGAGTGACTTAAATATGTTATTAGCTTAGGCTCAGAAGTGGCAGATGACTTTTAACCTTAAAAAATGCAAAGTTCTTAACATGGGAAAGGATAATAGGGAATTTAGCTATGAGATAGATGGGCATTGGCTAAACTCAGTTGAGGATGAGAAGGACTTAGGCTCAGTAGTAGATAGGTCACTGAATTTCTCAAAGCAGTGTATTGAGGCAAAAAATAGAGCAAATAGGGTACTAGGATACATTAAGAGGAATGTTAGTTACAAGAGTAAAGAAGTTATCCTTAAACTATATAACTCTTATGTCAGGCCACATTTAGAGTACTGTATACAAGCATGGTCACCACATTTTAGACATAACATCAACCTACTAGATTCAGTACAAAGGAGGGCAACAAAAATAATACCTTCCCTGAAGCACCTTGAATATGAAGGTAGACAGGGTATTAAATTTGTTCTCATTTGAAAGATGATGTGTGAAGGGAGATATGATTGAGCTTTTTAAAATCTGTTTTGGGATGAATAAGTTGGATTTCAGCAAGTTATTTGAGTTGAAAGTTGGTAATAGGACTAGGGGTCACCACTTAAAAATTATAAAAAAACAGAGGTGCAGGTTGTATGTAAGAAAATATTTTTTCAGTCTTGATGATGATGCTTTTTGTTTATGACATATTCCTGTGGATGGTTCTAATTGTAGATGCATGCATGATCTGACAAAATCCTATGGATGCATTTTGTGAGTGGGTTTTAGCAGATGTGGATGACCTTTGGATAGGCCCTTGTGACTTTTTTCATCTGTGAAATTATGTTGTTATGTTGACTACTGCATACCTATCGTGGTCACGACTTACTAGGGGAAGCGATTTTACCGACACTACGATGCAGGTGCACCCGGTGTCTCTCACAAGGGTTGACATCCAGCACCGATTCACAGTTCCTTTTTCAAATTCAAGGCCACCAGGGGAGCTTTTATTAAAAAAAAAGTTGACATGATGTCCTGGGGAACCATTAGTCTGGGCAGAAGCTGGTTGAGAGAGAGAAGCGTTGACTTGTTGGATGGGGGGGTGAGAGCGAAGGTGAGTTTTTTGGGCAGTTGGTTTTAACATGCCTAGGCACGCCACACGTGAAACATACGATGGGCCACCGGGGGTAATTGAATGGAGGGGGATTATTTAGGAGGGGCTTAATATCCCTGGGTTCTTGCAGGGGAGGGAATCTAGGTTTTGGGTGACCAGCCACTTTGAAAAAAATGGGGCAAATTTTTATGGGAGAAATTACTCTTACTCTTGGGAGATGAGGGATGCGATTTCTTGGGGTCCTTCGGACACAGATTATGGCTTGACGTGTGTACATCCGCCTTTTACAAGCATTCCTTAAAGGTAGACGCTCGTCTATCTTTTACGAATGCACGGATCTCGGATAGCAGTGCAGCCATTAACTGATCACGTAAGACAAAATCGAACAGAGACTCGTATTCGCATCCTACTTGAGCCGAGTCCAGCCAGAATTGTAGACTTCACTGAAAGATGAAGCCAAACTGGCGGAAAGTTTTGGCAGGTAATATTCTTGCCTGGCAAAACTTAGCCCGATAGAAATCGGGATTCATATTGATAGCAATTCGGCCTTGAGAGTTGAATAATTAAGGGTGGCCCTGGCAGGAAGACATGTAAAAATTTCCGGAAGATGACTGTTGAGCCAGGAACGGAAGCAAGCGACTCCATTCTCCTCAATGTCCCACGAATTCACATAAAAAATCTTTTTGAAGTGGGTGAGGTAGACACTGAAGTCTTCGCCATCCTTGAATATGGGTAACTTAACCGAAGGGGTTTGAGGAGCCTCATTCCTTGAACTAACGGAAAGGCTTTCTACATAATTCCAACTTAGCTCTCGCTCATGTTGATGGTTTTTTTCCCTTTATTCTGCTTCTCTTTGTTCTCTTTCTTCCCTTTCATTTCTTTCTTCATTCTGTATATATGCAATTAAGTCCTTTGACCTTGTTTGTGGAATCTATCAAAGGATGACATCCTTGACAGTATGTGTGCGTCTCACAGCTCGAACATACACAGAACACAGAATATGGGCTCTCACAGAAGTTTTTCTTTTTTTTTTAAATTCTAAGATTTACCCACAAAAAGGAAATGCACACCAAAAAAAGAAAAGAAATGCACCCCCCCCCCCAAAAAAAAAGAAATATGAAAAACAGCAAAAATTGAATCTCTATCGGATTCAAAAAATTTCATCCTCTTAATCCAGCTAGGGATTTAGTAAAGGGTTACCATCCAAAAAAGGGAAACTTATGGACTCGCCAGCACACAATTAAATAGTTAAAAATAATAAGTTGATAATTAGTTCCACAATCTCTGCATAACTTTGAGTGAAGTTAGGCAAACTCGGTAAGAATAATTAAATGGGGGAATTGAAATTTAACGGGTTTTCAAGTAAAAAAAAATAAATAAATAAAAATAACTCAACTATGTCTGACACCAGTTTTTAATATAATGATATATATATATATATATATATATATATATATATATATATATATATATATATATATATATATATATGTCGAGGGAGGAAGGCGTGTGACCAAAAAGTCTCTAAAGGTACACACTACTGTATGTCAAGCAGCCACTATCAGTGCTGTGCTCGGGTACAATTGAATTGGGAAAAAGGTAAGGACCTTCTACTTAGAGTGCGATATTATAGGTTGGCTCTTTAAAATGGAATACATTTGTCGGGTTCATCTCAAGGGTTATTCGAAAGATAAACACCTCAACATAAATAAACTTTAATACAAATAATAAGAACAAGGGCACAGATAAATATGGAAATCTAAATAATAGTCAGTACAACAAAAGAATATTATGACAGGCAAAAATTAAGGAAATTAGGTTCGCGAAAATATATAAGTGATCCAATAAGTTGGATTGAATAAAAGATTTAGCAAGTCTATTGGCGTTACACAAAATGAGGAATTCTTCTTAGGACTGGGAATCAAAAGGTGGGACTTAGGAGGAAAGGACTCCTGGTTACCTCTGGAGGATGAACTGTGGAGGTGGAAGACCAAATGCCAGGTCTTGGTCAAAGGGATCTCGATGTGAAGGCGTCCAGAGAGACTCCGAAGGGGGTTGAGATTACCTTGGCTCCAAGGAGAAGTAATCACGAAATCGAGATTCGTCTGCGCCTGGCAGCAAGTCTCAACCAAGGTAGTGAGACAAGAGAGACCCAGGGCAATCTTCCGAGGTATAAACGGGTTTCCGTAATCTTCCTCTGATCAGGGTGGATTAGATGAAGACGATCTGCTGATGAGATCACAAGGGCGAGGGGACCACTTCACGAGAGACAGATACTAGGGTCTGAACGGCAAGAAGCTCGGGTTCTCTTTATCTACTGAGGATGTGCAGACATCACTTTAATGAGGAGCCACAGCCATGGTCGACAGAGGACTTCGCGTACGAGGGCCTCCCAAGGGGACCTTGATAATTTCGGGCATCGACGAGGCAAAGGGAATTAAGCAAGATTCCCTTGTACCCCAAGAGGGAAGAAGATGGACACGGCGGTCACCTGGGAGCGGGACAGCGTTATCAAACTGGGGAGAAGATGGTGGTAAAGCACCTTAAATTAAACACAGCTGCGCTATTCCGTCTTTTGACGAGAGAAGTTCTGTGATAACGTCGTATTGAGTTTCATGCTTCCATACATACACTACCTTGCAACACCAGGCACAGATCCATGGCCAATGTTGTGTAATAGATGCTGCTCTTAATCCTTTCAGACCAACTTATGTTTATATTTACTATTCAGAAAGTTATGTAATAATATAGAATATATATAAAAGTTTTTTAAACCAGTGATATCGAATGTACCTTATATAATAGATGTCTAAAATACAGGTAAATCTAAAAAAAATTATTCAACTGACAACCCCAAACTAGAATAAACTACAATTCATAATTTTCTGATGTACAGAAAGAAATCCGATTTGAAAGTTAGTGCACACTCCTGTGTGAGTTACTGTTATTTATTATCAATGTTGTGTAAGATAAACATAATCAACACTCTTTTCTCAGACTATTCAAAGGAGGGAATTCAAGTTACCCCCCCCCCCTCAATTTTTATCCTCGATCTGCCAGTGCACCACCTACTACCACATCCTTAAATTTGTTTCACATTGGCCTCTATCTCCATGCTAGAACTTATTTCCTCTCTTTAACTCCTAAGCATTCTCAAATACTCTCCCTTGTTTCACTGATTCAATAGCCTTTCTATTCTGATTCTCTCTTCCTTACATATCATCATTGCAGCGTTAAACAACATATTGGCCAATATTTCTTGGAATGCTGCATTTCTACCTTAGGGAAAAATTAAGAGGTTCCCTCCAAGATTATATACACTGATCTTACATAACAGGGGTGTACAGTTGCTATATTCTTTAGTCAGACCAGGTTTTGGGAACTTTAAAAAGTGACAATCTTCCTTGTTTTTCTACTGTGTTTTAATCTGGCCATGACTGGTGTTTGCATTGCTGGATCTGATGTTGGTGATCCATTGTGCTCAGCGTCGTTTTCAACAGTGGTCCCCAGTAATTTTCTAGTTTTTCCTTTCCTGGTGAGATTATAACACTGACCAGGCTATTACTTACAATGAAAAAGAATTTTGAGGGGTTAGCTGTGAATATAGCCAGTTGCATATTTTGCTTATGTTTAATTTTATTCTCTGGTAAAGAGGGAGGGAGGGGGGGAATTTGGACTGTAGCTCCAAGGATTTAGTCCTTAGTTAACTTTCTGTGAGGTGGCATTTGATTTTTATAATTTCTATTGCCCTTTTTTATGTTGACTCTCTTTGTTGGTGTGTACAAGTACGGTTTTATCTGGTGCACTCTTCACATGCGTGGTTTTTTTCATGTCTTTGGAGATTCCCCAGTTGCGCTGATTGATAGGTACAGGAACTACATTTGAAAGGCTTTTCACCAGTGTGTGTTCTTTCATGAGTCCGAAGACTCCCAATGCGTGCTGCTTGATAGGAACAGGAACTGCATTTGAAAGGTTTTTCATCTGTGTGGGTTCTTTCGTGTCTCCGAAGATTTCCCAATTGTGTTGCTCGATAGGGGCAAGAACTACATTTAAAAGGTTTTTCACCAATGTGGGTTCTTTCATGAGTCTGAATAGTCCCAATGCGTGCTGCTTGATAGGAACAGGAACTGCATTTGAAAGGCTTTTCACCTGTGTGGATTCTTTTGTGTCTCTGAAGATTTCCCAATTGTGTTGCTCGATAGGGACACGAACTACATTTAAAAGGTTTTTCACCAATGTGGGTTCTTTCATGTGCTTGATGAGTAGCGAATTGTGTTGCTCGATAGGGACAGAAACTGCATTTGAAAGGCTTTTCACCCGTGTGGGTCCTTTCATGTGCCTGCAGAATACTCATCTCTGCTGCTTGGTATGGACAGGAACTGCATTTGAAAGGTTTTTCACCCGTATGGGTTCTTTCATGTCTCTGAAGATTCCCCAATCGTGTTGTTTTGTAGGGACAGGAACTGCATTTAAAATGCATCTTGAGAGTTCGCGACTTTTTTTCAAACTCTCTAGTCACATTTGTGAGTGGAAATTCAATCTGCAAATAATTTAAATATGTAAAAATAATATCACCATAATTCTACTTCCGATATGTTCTTCATCTTCCCTTTATTTCAGGTTCACATAACTATTATACTATGTAACAAAATTTTACTTTTTTGTCTTGTTCCATGGTTAAAAAATGTTTTTCCCAGTTGTTCATAACTAAAGTAAATGAAAAAAGAATGAGGAGTTTATTTTGATCCTAAAACTTTGCTTTTGTAGGTAGGGCACTGAATTTCTAAATTTGCCCATTTTGAAACTAATTATTAATTTCAGAATAAAAAATGATAATATATAAAATTCTGTAGGCTTTATTTCTTTTTCAAAGCATGGTAAAAAATTGTATTTTAAAAAACATTGGAAATATCGCTTGTGTGAATCACCATTAAAAGAGCTCTTGATAATATTTAAGCCTAATCTTATGGTGGTACCTTTGACTTTCAGGTGTAGATGACCCTGGTCATTTTCATTGTGGTAGCCCATCTGGCAACTGCCTACTTGGGCATAAGTCATTGTACACAACAGCCTACTATTAGGCTATATTAAAAAAAAACAAATAACCGTATCTAAATAACACAAAACAATGATAAAAAAGGACAAAGGCTAAAAAAAAATAATGAGAAAAAGCAAAAAGGTAACAAGGAAGCGTGCTCCGCCGTCGGGTGTAGTCTCGCATCCCTTGGCAGAGGAACATGCGACCTACAAAAAGAAACACAAAAAAGGTCAAATAAGGTGGAGCCTCCTCCCAAAATTTGTAAAGTCCACTAGTTGGTGTGCACAAACCAATCCCAGGTACAAGAGGTAGCGGCCACAGGTAACGTGCGCGGAAATCACCCAGACTGGAACATTGAACAAGAATGTGCCGAAGAGTAGGGGGAAAACGAAGTGTTCACAGTATGGCGCAGGCGAGCGCTCCATCAAATGGCGCTGCGTCCCGCCAGTATATCCAATTGGGAGACGACAGAAAGCAACCTGAAGCCGTCGTGGCATTGGAGGGTAGGTCCATGGGAACAGTCACGGCGCAATGACATGCAACTTTAAATTCCCCTCAACCGTCTCCCATCTTCTTTACCAAGCATCCCGGGGAGCCGCCAGTATTCCTGCCATGTAGTCGGTGTGATAAAGAACAAAACACTGGTCTGGTGGCCCAGTCCTCGCGGACTCTTTGGCGCGCTCATTACCCGCAATACGTACATGTCCAGGAACCCAATAGAAGGTAATTTCAACATCCGCGGCGTCACGGATATCGCGAACCAAGGGATGCAGAGATTCCAATGCTCCGAGAGCACTCAGGGCGCTTTGTGAGTCGTTATGATCACAATTCGGTCTTGGAACAGGGCATGTCGCGTTATATGCCATACCGAGTGGTGTATTGCAACTAGCTCGGCCGTGAAGAGAGACGCAGCGCCGAGATCAACTACAGATGCAGTGAGAGCTGTTGGCGACTGAGGGAAGCGCCGGACTCTCGCGTACAGGCAAATTAAGCACTGTGAACGGCACAGAGCGAGTGGCATCTCCCCAATATCGATAAGTAGGCTCTCAATGGGGGATGTGCGAAACGCACATCTCCCACCACACCAAGGCTGGTGTGGTGGATCGAGTCACCTTCCGCAATACACGCTCGGCTGCGGATGCATAAAACTGGCATCCGTAGTCGACCGTGGTACGAACAAAGGATTGATAAAAAAGTAAGGCGGTAGCCCTATCAGCGCCCCAGGCGCTGAACGTCACGAAACTAAGAATATCCATGGCGCGGGTACAAGAGATCCTAAGGTTGCGAATAGACCCTCCCACGTGAATCGTCGGACAAATACAAGTCTGGGTCAGAGTGGAGCCGTTGATGGTGGTAGAAGTGCACCACCTTAGTCTTGGTTAAGGAAAACCGCAGCATATGCGGTATGGCATAGCGATAGAATTGGTTCAATGCCTGTGGGAGTCGACGCTTCAAATTTAGCCTCTGTGCCGCGCCAAAAGAGATAAAAAAGTTCGTCCAAGTAAAGCGTAGCGAGAACATCGTCCGGCAGCCCCGAGATGATACCCTTGATGCTCAAGGCAAAGAGTGTAACAGCGAGGACAATTCCTGCTCTATTGGCTAAAGAGGACTCCCCGTACGCTGAATAGACTATCTCGGAAAAATTCAGATATACAGATTAGGAGGCGTCCCCTCGCCCCCATCGTGTGAAGTCTCTCCATGATACCGTATCGCATTGCGGTATAATAGGCCTTCTGCAGATCGAAAAACACAGTGGCAGAGCGCTGTCTACGAAGAAAGGCCTCACAGACGGCATTTTCCAGTCGTGGCAAAGCAGCCGCCGTGAAATGGAACTCGCGGAAGCCGCACTGTGTATAAGACAGATAGCATAAGCAGTCCAGAAAAAAATAATTTAACATTTACTAATTTCTGCATCAACTTCCCATGCAAGAAATTAGAAAGATTGGGCGAAAACCGGTAGGGGTAAAGTGATCTCTCCTGGGTTTGTGAAAAGTGAGCACAGTAGCGATTCGCCAGGAATCTGGAAGGATACCCTCTACCCAGATCTTGTTGAATAAATCTAACAGAAAGGACATACCTCACTCACCCAGGTGTGGAAAAATGGCGTACTGGACATCGTCTGGACCAGGGGTGGTGTCTGCGCACGAAACGAGAGCGGAACGCAACTCACTCAAAGTAAACATGTCGTTGAAGGGTTCTCCGCCTCTGGAGGTAAAGTCCATTCGACGGCCTTCCGCGACATCACGACGCGCATTTTGAATGCTGGCGGAGCAGCATCCCGGCTAGAGAATGCGGAGAAAGCGGTCGCGAAGGATTCCGCCACTGACGCGGTGTCCAAGATTGCGGTCTCATTCTCCTGCTGAACTGGAGGAGGGTTCCTGCAAGAACTTACCCCGAATCCCTTTGACTCGCTTCCACACCTTTGCAGGAGGGGTCTTACCAATGAGAAGACATGTATGCCCGCCAAGAAGCGCGGCGGGCGTGCTTCAAAACATACCGGAAGCTAGCCCTAGCTCGAGAAATTCACCGACAGTGAAATGGTTCGGGCGGTTTTTTTAGCGCATGTAGAGATAAGTCTTCTGTTTGAGGGTCGCCTCACACTCGGCTCAGCACAACGGAAGCAGTCGGCGTGCATAACGGCCAGACGTTCTAGAAATAGTTGTTAGGCCCACGGCGATGAGGTTACCGCCGGAGAATAACTCAATAGCATCATCAACCGACTTAAAATCCTCCACTGATCCCCATTTCCTGAAATGGGGTTCAGAGAGCCCAAGCCAAGCACCACATGGGCGGGTTCTCTGGCGGCAGCGGCTTTAAAAAATGATATTTGATGTAAAATTATTTAGCTTTGAGGAAGGAGGGCTTAAAATAGCCACACAACTGTAACAGGTCAGTTATCTCAGTCCAAGCTCGGAGGCGCTAGTTTCATATATCATTATATTATCAAAGCCTAAGGCCACTAGTATAGGACAAAGGTTGAAGGCCGTGCTCTGTCTTACGAAAAAAAAATACAATAATATTTACAATGGAGAGGGGTAATATATTAGGGATCTCTTTACTATTTATTTACACACAAAAAAACAGCTAATGAATTTAAAAAAAACAAACAAAAAAACCCAAACCCATTCCCAATCACACACATTCTTACAGAGGGAAGGAGAAGGTAAAGAGAAAAGGGGTGGGAGAATGGCCCCTTATACACACACTCACATTCGCTCCACCACACCCCTCCTTCCTTAAGCCATTCGACCACAATCACTCACAATACACTCTCAATCCTTACTCACAGTACCTTTTATACTCAATCGCACCCTTCTGCACCCATTCACACTCGTCTACTGGTCCCTGGTTACGCGTAGCAATCGGTCGGGGTTGTTCATCAGTCGTCCTGAAAGTCTCATCGTCACTTTTGATCATCTCATCAACCATACTCTTAGCCCTCATTACCAGTTCCCCCATCTCATGACAGAACTCTTTCATACTCTTCTGTTCAGAACCTTGACTCTTCATACCTCCATTCATCAGCTCCTCACTCACAGCTCACATCGAACTCAAGGTACACTCTTGCGAAACAGACAGGTCACTCACAGGTCACTCCCCTGTATTCTCAACAGGCATACCAGAAACCACTTTGACTGGTTCCCACCAGAAACCTGAAAAATCAGTCACTTCATCATTCACTACATCAAACTCACCCCTACTATTACCATTCATAAAACCCAAAAAATCAGCCACACTAGGTTCATTTTGCCCAAACACACTATCATTCATACTGTTCCCAAAACCAGAAAAATCAGGCACAGGCAGCTCACTCACTCGTCTACTTATACCAGCCAAATCACTCACCTGTTTACGCAAAAACTCAATCTCCCTTTCAAGATCCTCCATACCAGAAAGACTCTGCTCGGACTTATTTTCATTCGTACTTGCATTCTTCCTTTCACTCTTCTTTGTACACTTTCTACTCCTCAAGACTAAGACTAGCTCTGTCTCAGACAGATCCATACTATCACATTCAATCTCTTCATCATGCACTTTACCTCTCTCTCTCTACACAGTTCATACACTGGATGACTCACCAGGAAGTCAGGAGGTTCTCTCCATCTCCTTAACTGACTCTGATGAGCCCGCACTCTCTCAGTCATACCGTCATTCAAACTCTCCAAAACATACGTTACCCCATTTTCCCAAACTCTCACAACTCTATAAGGTCCATCAAACTTCTCACTCATCTTTGACACATTCAACCTACCGTTCACTTCTTTCACCTTCAATACTTTTGCACCCAATTCAAATGAACGGAACCTTTCATGTGCCTCACGCCATACACTCTGCTCACTTTCACTCAAACGAAACCTATCTTTCACTTGCCTTTCAAAATTCATCACAAACTAACATGGGAACATTCCAGTTGCACTATGCACAGTCGAATTATATGCCCACAACACTCTGCCCAGACATACATCCCAGTCATTCACTGTCGTACTCATCATTCTCAACATCTCACACAAGGTTCTTATAGTACGTTCAGCCAATCCATTTGAAGACGGTACATACGGAGTTGTTCTCACATGCTCCACACCATTCTCTCTCAACATTTGCTCAAACACTTCTCCTACAAATTCAGGCCCATTATCACTCAGACATCTTCTAGGATTCCATACACACATAGGAAAAAACAAGTGCTCAACCACACACGCAACAGTCACACTCCTTTTATCTCTCACAGGCGCTGCATACACAAACTTACTTTTATGATCAACCATCACAACCATACCAACATTCCCAGCACTCGTATGTGGCACACAATCAATAACTACCAATTCAAACAGTTCTTTGGCATCAACTTTCAAAATCGGTGGTTTCACTTGCACCTTTCACTTCTGACACCTTTCTCACGTAGTTGCAACATCATTTACAACAGTTCTCAGAAATGGATGGAACACACGCTCCTTCATACACTCCCACAGCTTAAACTTACCCATATGCCCATAATTATCATGCACAACCTTCACCAGACCAATCATCCCAACCAAGGACATCACAGGTACAAACATATCATCCGCATACTTCATATGCCTCACAAAATATACAACATCCATACAAATAAAATCTTTAGAATACCTTTTAAAATCACTTAAACACTCAGGCCATTCATTCCAATCAACACGCGTCATTACACACCTCTTCAACTCACTAACAAAAGGATGCATCTCTTGCATCTCTAGAATATGTAATCACTTAAAATCTCATTCTCATCATCCATGACCAACTCAATCATACCACAAAATTTTACAACATTTTTCACACACTCATTCAACTTCATCACCTCACATTCACCTTTCATAATACAATCCTTATCAGCATCCAAAGACAAATCATTCAATCTCATAAAGTCTACACCAAGCAGAAAACAACATGGCATTTGCTCATCTTTCAGAATCATAAAGTCATGCTTCACATTCACACCATTAACCAAACTCACTTTCAGACTAACCTGTTTCCATGCCACTATCATGCCATTCTCTAATCCATTTATCTGTACCTTCACAATTTTATGCTCGCAACATCTAAACTCTTCATACTTACTCAGAATACTCTCATTCACTAAAGACACTTGTGCTCCAGTATCAATCAAACCACAGAACAACCTTTAACCAACTTTCACTCTCGCTCCCATCATATCAGGTCCACCATGTTCGCAATACACAGAAGGAACAAGCATACCAACATCAGCACTGACATCCACACCATCATCAACTTTCACATCATCACTCACCAAACACTCATCTTCATCCAGACAATCATTCTTCTCTCTCATATATGAACACTTTTTAATCACCCAATTGTAGTGCACACCGCTCAAACACTGCAGATGCACCACACTTGAATTCAAACCCTTCATCTTCTCATCTTTGTACACAATCGGCCTCTCACCACCAAAGTGCACATAAACAATCACTCCATACAAACGACTCACTACAATCAACACTTCCTGAAATGGCAGGACCCCTTGCATACACATCGCTCTCAATTCTTTCATGAAGTTCCGTACCCTTGCCATACCAATGCTTTCAGGCTTCCTACATACTTCACTCATTACCTCCTTTCTTAATTCATCCACACTATCGGGCACGCTCACATCAACTCCATCACTCTTCAAATCTTGAAACCATTCCATACACTCTCAAACAAGGAATCACCACCACCCTTACTCTCCTTTCCATTCATAATCCCTTTCGGCAAATACTCAGGATCACTCACTCCACACACATTTTCATCATTTGTACCAGGATACCTTGACATCAAATCAGCCACTCCATTTCGTTCACCTGGCACGTACTCAAAGTCACTCAAATCTTCCAAAGTCCTTGCAATCCTACTATCAGCCCACTTCATACGCTGCAGATACACAAGAGGTTGATGATCTGTTTTGATCACAAACCTCACACCATACAAAAATGGGCGCAAGACTTTCAAACAATACCTTATCGCAGCCAACTCTCGTTCCACAGTCGAATACTTTCGTTGTGCAACATACATAGCCTTGGATACATACCCAATTATTCACCTGACATTCTCTCCATTCAAATGCTGCTCTTGCATCAGAAAACCTCCCATACAATACCCACTTGCATCTGTATACAATTCAAGCATTTTAGCATTCACACTATAATCTGGATACGCCAATTCAACATCTTCAGCCGCTGCCTCTTTCAGTTTCTCATACGGCTCATTCATCTTATCATTCCACCTGACAACCGTACTACCTTTCTTGCCCATCCACTCAGTCAGAGGCTTACTCACACCAGAACAATCATGTATAAACTTTTGCTGGAACTCAATTAAACCCCAAAACGACTTCAGCTGCTTCACAGTCACTGGTTTTGGAAACATTCGCACCTTCTCAACATACTTCAGCGACTTTCGCAACCCATTCTCACTCATCATATGCCCAAGGGATTCCACTTCTTTTGCAAACCATTCACACTTCACCCCTTTCACCTTCACACAAACACTCTCCAAAGTTCTCAACAAATCATTCACCAATCTCATATGCTCCTCAAAAGTCTCAGTCATAATCAAAATATGATCTAAAATGCAATCACATTCTTACTCGCAAACTTACTCCACACAACATTCATTGCCCGTTGGAAGGCTCCGGGAGCATTAGCCAACCCAAAGCTGAGGTTGCGGAACTGGTAATGCCTCTTTGTGGAAGAGAAGGCAGTTACCAGCCGGCTCTCCTCAGCAATAGGCAGCTGGTAATACCCCCATACCAGATCCAGCTTCGTAAACCACTCCATCCCATGCATACTGTACACACACTCAGATACTTTTAAATCAGTTATAAAGCATAACAGTAAATATCTAGAATTATAAAAGTTATAAACAGGAATTTGTCATGTGCATGTGGATGTTCACTTAGAGAGTGGAAGATTTTACGCACTGTAAGAAGAATCCTCGAGGCGAGTGCTCCGCCCAGCCTCCCAGCCCTGGAACAGAGGGCGGTACCTGCATTGGCTGACGAGCCTGTGCCCCTTCTTATTTGACAAGACTGCTACTACCACCCCCCTCACCCCCCACTGCCAAGAAATAGCCCTGTGCCCCTTCTTGTCGGGTGCTCCTTTTGTTGTGATTGAGTTGTGTCTACATTGGTTGGGTTGTTGACATTTGTTCTCTGCGCCCATCATACTTTATTTTGTTTTCGGTTGGGAAAATTAAAATTGTATAAAATATTTATTTGAATGTGCACTGGTGTTTATCTATTTTTTTTTTGTAAATATAAGCTGTAAATATAACTGTATTCTTTTGTAAAGTAAAGGACTGTATATAAAATTGTATCATTTCTTCCTCAGGGTTCTCAAGGTCCATAAATCCTAGGATAAGGTTGGAACGTGGGTTAGTCTAGATTTTTGGCCCGCTACAATACCACACACTTCAAAACCTTTCTTTCACAGTCCTTTCATTCACCTTTCGATAATCCACAGGCAGACGCAATCTTCCATCCGGCTTACGTACAGGCACAATTGGACTATTCCATGCACTCTCGCTCTCTTTAATCACCCCCAATTCCTCTAATTCTACACACTGCTCCTCAATCTCATCAGCAACCGGACGTGGGGAATGCCTCGGCCGCTGATAGATTAGAGAGTCCTCCTTCAGGACAATCTTGAATTTCAGAAGTTTTGCAACCCTGAAATCCAGATCACCCTTTCGTTCAAATATCATTTGATACACATGCTCCCTTTCATACTCAGTTAAACATCCATCCAATTCCACCATGCTCTTCACTTCATTATACGTCCATTCACATGTCTTTTCACCTTCAACATTCACCCTGACATCCGTACTATCATCCATACCTACCTCAATGACAGTGGAGAGGTGACCCAGTACATCTCCGACTTAGATACCCCTCACCTGTCCTTTCACCCTGGGGTCCACCTGCACACATACAAAAGGATCATTCATTCTCATCAAGCCATCAAACACACAAGCAACACGCCTTACCTTATAACACGCATCCTTTCCATCCAATATCACAGTGTTCTCACCCACATTCAAACTAACATCCTTACTCCAACTCACTCTAACAGACACCCTTTTCCCCTTCACAAGCCTTACATTCTCCATAGCAGTCACCTCAATACCAGTAAACATACTCCTCAAAACACTACCATCTTTCCCTACATATAACTTATACACCCCATTTTAACCAATCTTTCTCTCAATCTGATCACCTTGCAGGATGCACAACCATATGATTCATTTTCATAAAATCATACCCCAAAGTCACACCGTACTCACTACTCACCTTATCAATCTCCTATTACCAATACCTACCAAACTACCCTTGCACTCAGACAGGAGGGCTTTCTCACTCACCTTGTCATATACATCTTTATACACCAAGCTCGTCTTACATCCAGAATCTATCAAAGCTAAACACTCAATTCCATTCAATTCCACCTTCACACTCAGACACTCATACTTCCTACCAGACAGCACTTTCATACTAGACAGACTTACCAACACATTACTCACACTCATGAACCCAGAGGATACTTCACCAGGTACCCTCATACAAATCAGTTTCCTGCTTCAGACTTTCCATTCACACCTTGCGCTCTCAGTCTAATCCAACACTTTTCACTCAAATGTCCTTCCATCGCACAATAGCTACATACATTCCTCTGGTCACGACACATCCTCGCATAATGACCAGCCTTTCCACAATTACCACAAGCATACTTCACACTCCCCCAGCAGTTGCTCCACCATTCAACCTTGGACAATCTTTCTTCAAATGGCCTATTTCTTTACACTCAAAGCACTCTTTCACACTTTCCTGGGCAATCCTTTATCATATGCCCTTTCTTACCACACCCAAAACAGGCATCAGACGTCCACCTACATTCTGCCAACATATGACCTTTCCTTCCACACCGATGACACTCTACAATCTTTCTCCCACCATTCGGTCTCTCATTTGCTGGGACATACCTAGGTTTCTCTCTAATATATCCATTCCCATGCTTGACATTCATCTGTCCCCTTCCACTCCACCACCCTCCATTTACCCATCCATTCTGCCGGCCCAGGAAGTTTGACATCACTCCAGCTGGTGCAGCCTTCAGGGCATCCCTGTAGCTGACAAACTGTAGGGGTGGATCGTAGCTCCTGGGCTTCTTACCCCCAACATTCACACTGTACCATACATTCTCTTCTAGATCGCTTTTATCATCAAATCGTCCATCTTCCAACAGCTCCAACACATCCTCCCACATCAATTGTTCACCTGTCAGTCTCATTCTCTCCTTTCTCTTTCCACTCAGCCATTCACTCACCTTTCGCGGGATTGTGTCCAAAAACTTCCTCATCAGTGGATAACATTCATTTACATCATCAACACCATACCTCTTTCTCACCATACTCTCAAGCATATGTGCATACATGTTCACACTTTCACTCTTTCCCATTCAAGCCTTCGCAAATTCATTCACCCTTTTATACTTCACACTCTCTTTCATTCGTTTCACCTGCCCAATCATCTCTCCCTCACCACATCGTACCTCGGTCCCCCTACACTTGTAATCACGTGGAAAAACTCCAATACTTTTCCCTCCAAACATTCATCCAGTATCCTTTATTCTCCGAGTACTTGAGCTTACAATATCGCTCAAATTCCCCTAAGAATTCTTCCACACTTTTCCCACCATGTAACCTAAATCTATCTATCTTTGGCACTTCCATTATCAAAATACCCTTTCCCACATTCACTTCACTCTCACTTGAGCTGCCTTCACTCTCACTCATATCAATCATACCATCACTCTCTCCTTCATCCAAGTACAATGAGTCCACACTCTTGCCTCTTACCTTCCTATCCTTCCCCTTTGCACCACTCTTTCTTCTTCTCTTGCATTCAACACTTTTCCATTCTCCATCCTTCTTATCACTCATAATCACCCTATCCTCTCCAGACTCGCACACACTCCCATTGATCCCATTAGTCTTATCCCCTTCAGTCGGAGCAGGGGTCAAGGTCGAGGGTTCTACGGCTAGTCCTGACCCCTTCATTATGTCATACAAGTCCTGCATCCGTTGGTTGACCTGTTTCTGTGTCTCTTCGTTCCTCAACATCATACATTCCTCCTCTTTCTGCCTCAATTCCAGCCTCAGTCTCACGATCTCATCATGTAGGCCCTGTTCCACAGAAGCCATCCTCCCAGGTTAGTAACAGTGATAGACAGAGGTGAAAAACAAACCAAACTACCTGTCACGCTAATTGGGTATGGACTGCAATCCAATCCCATCACGCTCCCAGTTTTGAGATCTTACGTCCCTATTCGGGCGCCAAATGTAGCGGGCCTAAAAATTTAGACTAACGCCAATTGATCCAACCCACTTCCTACACTAATCTGCACATGAGAAATCGAAGGAGAATGAAATGGATTGTATGTACAGTTCTTTACTAACAAAAAATACAATAATATTTACAATGGAGAGGGGTGATATATTAGGGATCTCTTTACTATTTATTTACACAAAAAATATAGCTAATGAATTTAAAAAAACAAACAAACAAAAAAACAAACCCATTCCCATTCACACACACTCTTACAGAGAGAGGGAGAGGGTAAAGAGAAAGGGGGTGGGAGAATGACCCCTTATACACACACTCACATTCGCTCCACCACAACTACCATGGAGGTCATCGACTACCCACCACTCAAAATAAGGCTGTGCATCCAGAGAGCACAAAGATAGATAGAGATAGGAAAATGAAGCGGTTCTCCAGCAGTGATGCGTAAACTCATCCACATTTACAACACTTATCTCCAGCTCGTCGACCAGGTCAGTAAGGACCCATCCTCTGAGATTGATCGAGTAGTCTCCCCAGAGGGGGGTGTCTATGGTTCAGATCCCGAAACAAGAGAAAGGGCCTCGACAACCATGCCACGACGTGGCAGAAGTCCCCCGCGTCAAAGTCGGCTGATTATGGAATGTAGGCAGAAATAACAGTATACCTCCTATTCAGGTACAGCTGCATAGCTACTGCCTGAAAAGAGGTATCTAAAGCAAAGATAAGAACAGAGACATCATGAGGGGGGGAAATGGCGCATCCTCTTGCCCAGGCCCCAATGGCGTGGTGGTGGGGTCGCAAATCCCTTATAGCCCAGGAGGGTATGTAAGGGGTATGCGCCCAGCATGGTCTCCTGCAAAAAGATAGCTAACGGAGAACGGGAGGGCACGAGTTTGAGCAGCTACTCCCAGTTGGCCTGGAGTCCGCGGCAATTCTAATGTCTAGCTCGGAGGCTCTCTTAGAAGAGAAGGCCTTCACAGGAATGGACATACACTTCCCAGAAACAGAATTCCGGACGCTGGTAGCCAAAAAGGAACTGTTCCCTTTGAGGACTTATCCGGGAAGGTTGGACTCGCCATGCGAGTCTTTTCTCCCTCCACCTCGAAACCTTAGGTGGCGGTGGTCTCTACTTTGGAGAATACACCACCTCAAGCCACCCAGTCCAACCTTGGGTGAGGGCGTAGGAGCCGAAGCTCCTTTGGTTCTTCCCTCCTTTCTAGCAGCTTTATGTGATGACATCTATGGAGTAGTCTTAGAGTTCCCTCGCATAAATCACTCCTTTCATGAAGTTCATGATGGAGTTTTGAGTCACACTCACCAGCTTACCATTAAGTGAGTGAAGGCCACTATTCATGGCCGTTTTGGAGCGATCTGAGGCATTTACCAGAAGCCTCTCCTCCGAGAACCGGGACACCTTTGCCTCTCTAACAATCAAGCTAGCAAATGCTCTCTTCAGATGGATCATGTTGCCCTTGGCCAACATGCTGCCATCAGTTGAGTGAATAACCAAAAAGCATTTGGAGCAAGCGGGCTAAAAAATGCCAGGTAGTCTCTCAAAGAGGGGCCCCAAAGTAATCAAGGCTCTGCTCAGCCACTTGCCACTCTGGTCTAGGTCTGGGATCCTCCACCCAGGGGCGCTGGACAAGCAGATCTTGGAATGGTCACTTGCAGATACGGAAGCGATCTCGTCCATCCCCGGAGCTCCCACTCAAGGAGAGGAACCATTAGTCTCCTCTGTCTTTTCTTATTTGTTTTCTTTTGGGGACAGGAGAGTTGGAATTGAACCTGTTTCTCTCCACTGTTGAATGGAACGGCCTCCTTCTTTGAGATGGAGAATGTCTTAGCTGTCGGAGGGGCACCAGCCAGGGGAGGAGGTTCCTCTTCTCTTTGCGAGTCCCCGGGGGCTCGAGCCATAATGAGAAGAAGCTTGCACAGGGGCAGACTCAGGTTCGGTATTCAGTACCGATCCCGGGTTCAACCCCATGGAAGATCCTGCCGTCTGTGGCTGGGTTACCTCTTGGACCATGTCCATCTCAGATCGGCCTATGTGTATCCCCCCTCCCCCTTACGGCATCAGAGATCCCATTCCAGGTATCTTCCATCACAGTTAAGTCTGGTCAGCAAACTGAACTCCATCAGGGAAGAGAGGGGCAGCCACGCTGACCCCACTAATGTTAAGATGCATGTTTGCAGGACTGCAAACATGCTAAGCCATCTCAAGATGGCATGCAGTCCACCAAGGCACCATGGCTACTGGACCGAACTCTGTACAGGGAAAGACACTCCTCCTGGCGGAAAGTGTGGAAAGAAAAGGTTGAGTGGAGAGCCATAATGATAAAAAGTATTAATAATAATACTAAATAATAAAAATAATAGTTTTAAATAATATACTATTAATACTACTACTAATCAAATAATAATACATACCTAAAAATACTATTAGCCAATCATATAAAAATAACACTAAATAATAATAGAATGATAAAAATAGTAATAATGCTAATAATAATAACTAGTAATAATAATATCAATAAAAAGGTAAAGTAGTGCTGAGTGTTGGCAAGGGGAAAGCACACCAACGCTTTCCCAGGCTCCATCAGATTTCAAATCAATCCAGTGACAGGGCCTCCCTAATTGGCACTCAGGCCAGGAGGATGAGCACCTCTTACGGATACCAAGTGTAACAAACTACCCAGGGTACCCCTCTATGGGGAGCCTTATGGACCAGAGAATGACCATAGAGGAAAGTAGTCAGACCATTACATAGGGGGAAGTGGTTATTGGGGAAAACTGATATTTCTATTATTCGCACAACACCCAGGTCCGTTGCAGGCATTAAGGGCGTTATTTATAGAGGTTCCAAAGCCTCTCTTCTCACACTGCATGAGAGAGCTGTCCAGGTCTTAAGACTAGATGCAAGGTTAAGGGGATAATTGTAGAGAAAAAGAAATGCTGAAGGAAGTGCATCAACAACTTTCTCAGGACCCATCTTACTCCTCTGTCGTTCAGTCTCTCCCGAATTTGCACGCTTTCTTGGAGAGAACAGTTGTTCCTGGTACAAACTAGAGGTACACGAAAAGGTTGAGGGGATAATAATAGAGAAATAAAATAAAAAGTACTCTTGAGGGAGCATGCTAACAAATTTCCCAGGACCCATAGACATTTCAAGACAACTGAATGACAAGTTTGTCCTAATTTGGATTCAGGTGGGAAGATGTTCAGCTCCTCCAGATACCGGTACCAAGTGTAACAAGCTACACAGGGTACCCACCTTCGGCGTAGTATCGCCAAAGCGGTTGCAATGTTAACACCTCCATTGGAGTGGAATGAATGCCTTGACGCAGTAGGGCTCCCAACCGGGACACACCAACTCATGGTTCTGTCACAATCGAATATGATGATATGTACCGGTGGGTCTCGAGCCCCCACTGCCGTTTTGTCATCACGTTTGAATTTGAGCACCCCTTGGTCGGCCAGCTCTTCAGTGACCTCTTCTATAGAGTAATCCAAGAGTTACCTCGCAAAAACCACCTTTTTCAGAAAATTCATAGCAGAGTATGTTGTCACCTGCACAGGCAAGCCATTTAGTCCCAAAGAGCACTAATATAGGTCGCTTGAGAAGGGTCTGCCGCATTCGCCAGAAGGTCCTCTTCAAATCAAGCTAGTTAAAACTACCCTCTGATGGAACATGTGGCCTTTGGCCAACATGTCACCATCAGTGGACTGGATAAGTAAATAAGTGTTTGAAGCCAGCGGGCTCGAAAATGGAGGGTAGTCTCTCGATAAGGGGTCCTGCTGTAATCCAGGGTCCACTCTACTCACAATTTTCTCTTTTTCTAGACCTCCCCATTGGTGTCAGGAATCTCAACCATGAACTCACTAGGCCTAAGCCTGTTGTTAATGTCATTGGGGCTGTAAGCCGACCTCCATTGGGAAAGAAAGGGAGTCAGGCACACCAGCGCCCCTAGGTCAGGACATATTTTGGTGGGCATGGACCAATGAGCCCCACTAACCCCTGCCCTTTGTCATTCTAATGAAGAAACCCCTTTCCCCTCAATCTCCTCTTTAGAGGTGGAGCTGCCTGAGGGTGGCTCCAGAAGTAGTAAGTGGTAACCCCCTTACCAATATGGAGTGGTGGAAGTCCCTCTACTAGTAAGAGGTGTGTTATCAAATTCTTGTCCTACCAAAATTTAGGAAAATAAACCAACTAACACAAAAACTCCAAAGCTTGTAAAAAATGAAAATGATAAAGGGTGGTTGGTGGGCTATATCCCACCTCTGGTTTTGAGACTGTTCAGGTCTCCAGCCTTGGGTGCATTAAAGAGTGGTGTTTGCACATGTGCAGCAATGCACACTGATTAGAAGTTTTTCCAGTGGGAGGGGTAGGGAGGTGGGCAGCCCATTACATGAAGGGAAGTGGTTATTGGGGAAAAACCAATATTGCTGCTAATCACACTTATATACGCAGGACCTTTTAGGTCCTAGTCTCTTGCAACCTGCACATGTTAAAGAGCATTGTTTATAGTGGTTCCAAAGCCTCTCTTCTGACACATCATGAGGTAGCTAGTCAGGTCCTAGAGAAAATAGAGAGGGAAAAGTCTAGAAAGGAGTGGATGCTTAGAGAGTTGATCGGGAAGCACCTTCCCTATTTGCACGTAATGCCAGGAGGAAATGCTACTCTTTCATGTACAGGATGTAACAGTCTACCCAGGCTTCCTCTTGAGGGTGACTAGCCTGATGATTAGCTACTGACCAATAGTAGGGTGGTTTTTTTTTTTTTAAATTTTAGGAGCCTATCTGGCGACTAGTAGGGTGAAGGGATGATGTCTTCAAGATTTCCACATAATCACAATGTAGTAGCACTTGTATGGTTGTCCGCCTCCCCTTCCCCATCTCTAATCCTTTTCTTCTTCTTTTTCAGGGTGTGTGGCCCATGAGTTTGGATGTTGGAGCTCAGGGTGGGGGACTTGATAGACCTCTATCATGCCTCCCATTCATTTATGCTCTTCCACAGGCATAACAAATTTAAATAGTAACTTTGAATGAATAGACTAGTGAAATCCTTCTATGTTAAAATACCTAAAGTGGTAGAGTAAAGAACCAGCTGGACAGCATCCAGCTCCCTGGTACTGGCTAAGCAAGCAAAATCTGGCTTTGTGAGGGAGCCATAGCCAACCGAGACCGTCGCTCAATCATAAGAAAAGGACCATCTACAAGTGTGGGCCATCGAAAGTGTTTTTTTTTCTTAAGAGCTGATCTGGCGACTGCCTACTTGGGCATTAGTCGCCGTGTTAAAACTGGTCTAGTTCTAGGCTACTTTAAAATAAAATTAAGGAAACGAAAAAAACACCCGAAATGGGGGAAAGGAAGCAAACCCCTGCGTCGGGGGGAGGTCCCCCCAGCGCAGGAGCGTGCAACCTAAAGGAAAAACAAAAACAAATGCAAAAAAACAAAACAAAACAAAAAAAACAAACCCTGTTTAAATAATAGAGAGAAGGCTGGCCTCCCCCCAAAAGTCAACAAGTCCACCAGTCGATGTGCACGCACTCATCCCGAGTACAAGGGACAGGCGGTAGTAACCCCGCCCATCCCGGTACCGGGAGAGGTGTCGTGCGCGAAGATCACCCAAACTGGGACATTTGACAAGAATATGCTGAACAGTCTGGGGGACGACGCAGTCGTTGCAATAGGGCGCAGGCGAGCGCTCCATCAAATAGCGATGCGTCACACCAGTGTGCCCGATTCGGAGACGACAGAAAGCAACCTGAAGCCGCCGCGGCATTGGGAGATAGATCCATGGGAACAGTCGCGGCGCAAT
Source organism: Ceratothoa steindachneri (assembly GCA_963969495.1). Lineage (NCBI taxonomy): Eukaryota > Metazoa > Arthropoda > Malacostraca > Isopoda > Cymothoidae > Ceratothoa > Ceratothoa steindachneri. The sequence continues at coordinate 36,969,135 of OZ018328.1, read as the reverse complement.
GGCACGCAACTTTAAGTTCCTTTCGACCGTCTCCCATCTTCTTTGCCAAGCAGTCCGAAGAGCTGCCCGTATTCCTGCCATGTAATTAATCGGTGTGAGGAAGAGCGAAACGCTGGTCCGGTCGTAGAGTCATCGCAGACTCTTTGGCGCCCTCATTTCCCGCAATTCCTACATGTCCAGGAACCCAGCAGAAGATAATCTCGACATCTGCCCGGCTCGCCAAAACCGTGGCGTCACGGATATCGCGAACCAGGGAATGCGGAGATTCCAATGCCCCGAGAGCACTCAGGGCGCTTTGTGAGTCGCTATAGATCACAATCCGGTCTCCGAACCGGGCACGTCGCGTAATCTCCCGTACCGAGTGGTGTATTGCCACCAGCTCGGCCGTGAAGACAGACGCAGCGCCTGGTAGAGCCCCGCTGACTTCAAACAGAGGGGATACGGAGTGGAAGCCGACCCACTCTTGGGACTTGGAGCAATCCGTATAAACTGGCACGGTTCCAGCGTGACACGATGTGTGCTCCAAAAAGGTCGAACGCAATACTCCCGGCGCAGTACAAGCTTTGGGAGCAGAGGCGTGGCTACAAATAGCCAAATGTGATAACCTCCAGGGTGGCGTCCTGGGCAGAACCAGGGGCGCCACCGGCCCGAGAGCTATATCTAGCTCTCGAAGGAGTTTCCTGGCCCTAAACCCAAAGGGCTTAGAGTATGACTGGCGTACCTCAGCGGCATAGGCACCATCGAGATCAGCTGCAGTATGCAGTGAGAGCTGTTGGCGACTGAGGGAGGCGCCGGGCTCACGCATACAGGCGAGTGATGCACTGCACGCGGCGCAGAGCGAGTGGCATCTCCCCAGCATCGACCAACAGGCTCTCAATGGGGGAAGTGCGGAAGGCACCGGTCGCAAGGCGAAGGCCGGTGTGGTGGATCGAATCCACCTTTCGCAATAAACGCTCGGCTGCGGATGCATAAAACTCGAATCCGTAGTCGAGCTTCGAGCGAACAAAGGATCGATAAAAAAGTAAGGCAGTAGCCCTATCAGCGCCCCAAGCGCTGAACGTCACGGAACGGAGAATGTCCATGGCGCGGGTACAAGAGACCCTAAGGCTGCGAATATGAGCCTCCCAGGTGAGGCGTGGGTTGAATACAAGACCAAGGAAACGGTGCGACTCAACCACATCCAGGCACACCCCTTTAAGAAACAAATCTGGGTCGGGGTTAAGCCGTGGATGGCGGCAGAAGTGCACCACCTTAGTCTTGACCAGAGAAAACCGAAACCTGTGCGCTTCGGCATAGCGAGAGACGCGGTTCAATGCCTGTTGGAGTCGACGCTCCAGAGTTGGCATCTGGGCCGCGCCAAAGGGAGATCGAAAGGTCGTCCACGTAGAGCGTAGCGAGAACATCTCTCGGCAGCACCGAGGTGATGCCGTTGATGCTCAGGGCAAAGAGTGTGACACTGAGGACACTTCCTTGCGGGACACCCTCTTCCTGCTCCTTTGGGACGGAGAGGGCTCCCCCTACCCGTATGCGGAATCGACGATCTCACAAAAATTCAGATATAAACATTGGGAGTGGTCCCCTCGCCCCCATCGTGTGGAGAGTCTCCATGATACCGTATCGCCATGCGGTATCATAGGCCTTCTCCAGATCGAAAAACACCGTAGCGTAGTGGTGTCTACGAAGGAAAGCCTCGCAGACGGCATTTTCCAGTCGGAGCAGAGCATCCGACGTTGAGTGAAACTTACGGAAGCCGCACTGTGCAGAAAAAAGATGGCCTCCGCTGTCCAGGAAAAAGGCTAATCTAACATTTACCAATTTCTCCATAAACTTGCACACGCAAGAGGTTAGAGAGATTGGGCGGAAACCGGTCGGAGTACAGTGATCTCTTCCCGGTTTGCGAAAGGCGAGCACAGTAGCGATTCGCCAGGAGTCTGGGAGAAGACCTTCTACCCAGATCCTGTTGAACAAATCTAACAGAAAGGCCATGCCTCGCTCCCCCAGGTGTCGAAGCATGGCGTACGGGACATCGTCCGGACCATGGGCGGTGTCCGCGCACGAAGCGAGAGCGGAACGCAACTCACTCACAGTAAACTTGTCGTTGAAGGGTTCTCCGCCTCTGGAGGTAAAGTCCAGCCGGTGGCCTTCCGCGACATCACGACGTGCATTGAATGCTGGCGGAGCAGCATCACGGCTAGAGAATGCGGAAAAAGCGGTCGCTAAGTATTCCGCAAGGACGCGGGGTCCGAGATTGCGGTCCCATTCTCCTGGAGAACGGGAGGGGGGTCCTGCGAGAACTTGCCCCGAATCCTTTTGACTCGCTTCCACACCTCATCTAAAGGGGTCTTCCCTTTAAGTGAAGACACGTATACCCGCCAAGAAGAGCGGCGGGCGTGCTTCGAAATATACCGGAACCTAGCCCTAGCCCGACGAAATTCAGCGACAGTGAAATCGTTCGGACGGCGCTTATAGCGCATGTAGGCATAACGCTTCTGTTTGAGGGCCATCTCACACTCGGCCGACCACCATTGAAGTAATCGGCGTGCAAAACGGCCAGACGTCCTAGGAATAGTAGTCAGGCCCACGGCAATGAGGTTGCCGGAGAAGAACTCAACGGCCTCATCTACCGACCAAAACTCCTCGACTGAGATAGAGAATTCAGTCATTTCCCGAAATGCAGGCCACCGTGCCCGCGGCAAGCACCACCGTGGTGGTCTCTCAGGCGGCGTGGGCGAAGTAGCCGAAGCTCCTTTGTTGGAGGCGCGTGGCCGTTTCGACTTACGGGAAACGGTCACGCTGGGGCAAGAGGGGGGAGCCCTGGTTTTAGCCGGGGCTGGGTATGAACCCTTTTTGCCGTCAGCTTTACCAGGATAGCGCCCCGATTGGGTAGAGCCCGCAGAAGGGCTCCGAATAGGCGCGGAAACAAACGTGCTCGTTGGCCTGGATGAGCCAGGAGTAGAGGGTGCTTTTCTAACTATTGAGGAATATGACGTCCCAGGCAGAGCCGGGCGCGCCAGGACCAAGTCCTTAGCCTCGCGGAATGAGAGTCGATCCTGGGCCTGAACGGCCAGGATTTCTTTCGCAAGAAGATATGCACCACATTGCTTCGAAGAAGTGGGGTGCGGCTCTCCGCAATTGATACACTTGGCCAAACACGATTTGGACTTATCGTGTGCGACCTTGGAGCAATTTACACAAACTTCGGGTGACCCCGACTTTGCAAGTCTACATGAGCGATTCGTATGACCGAAGCGGTGACAGTAATAGCACCGCCGCGGCAGTGGCACGAATGCCTTCACGCGGTAGCGGTACCAACAGGCACGCACCGATTCAGGGAGCTTGTCACAGTCGAACGTGACGAAGAATGTAGGGGTGGGTCTCGAGGCCCCTCCCTGTTTTCTCATCACACGTTCGACCTTGACCGCCCCATGGTCGGCCAGCTCTAGGGTGATGTCCTCAATGGAGTAGTCAACGAGTTCCCTCGCATAAACTACTCCTTTCACAAAAGTTCATGGTAGAGTGCGGCGTCACACTCACCGGGGTGCCATGAAGTGTCCGAAGAGCACTTATCTTGGCCGCCTCGGCGGGATTCGCCGCATTCGCCAGAAGGCTCCCGTCCGAGAAACGGGTCACCTTCGGCTCTCTACCAATTGCACTAGCTAATCCTCTCCTCTGATGGATCATTGCTTGGACAACATGGTGCCATCAGTGGAGCGATTAACGAGGAAGCGTTTGAAGCCAGCGAGCTCGAAAACGCCAGGTAACCTCTGAATGAGGGGCCCCGATGTCATCGAGGCTCCGCCCTGTGCACTCTTGGTGTTAGTCTTAGTCAGGGCCGGAAGTGCCGATCTTAGCTTGGTCGCCTACCAAGGTGGTAGCAGACCCATCTGTCCCCGCAGCCCCCGCGGATGGAAAGGAGCCCCGAGTCTTCTTCGTCTTTTTTTTTCTTGGAGAGGAGGGCGGGGAATGAACCCGCTTCTCACCTCCGCCGGCAGAAGCCCCCATGCCAGATGGGCTGGCCTCAGCCAGGTCCCTCTCCGAAATGGAGAAGGTCCTGGTAGTCGTAGGGGCACCTGTCGGAGGAGATCCCTGCCCTCCTTTTACTGCCTCGGAGCCCTCGGCCGTTTGAGGGGGACCTTGCATAGGGGCGGATTCGGGTTCGGTGCTTGGCGCCGAGCCCGGATTCCCCCGTATGGAAGTCCCTACCGTCTGAGGCTTGGGCTCCTCAAGGACCATGTCTATCACAGAAGGGGCTTCCAGTTGGCCATCCCCTCCCAGGACCTCGCAGGTCCCCTTGGCAGTGTCGCCAGTCTTGTGTGGGAAAGCACAGGCCTTGACCCCGGCAAGGTTTAAAATTCTTGCCAGCAAGTCTTTTGAGGGAAGCGGCCGAAGGGGCCTGGCTTCCCTCTCCCCCCTAAGGAGGTTTGACCTACCGAGCCGCTTCGATGGGGAGCGGCTGGCTAAGGGCTGCCTGCTGGCTTTCTTGGCAGTCCCCTTGGAAAGAAAAGAGGGGACTGCCGCTGGGAAAAGGGAGGTGCCCAAAAGCACCTCCAGAGAAGGGGGTGAGGGGAAGTCCCCAGCACCTGTAGGCGAAGGAGAGGAGTAAGCCTCCTCTCCGGTTAGAGAAATATGGAGGGTCCCCTGCGCAAGCACAGGGGGGAGGGACCTCCATTTTTTTGGTCAAGCTGCACGAGGGCGGCTCCGTCGAATGAGCAAGGGGAAATTAGGGGAAGATTTTTTATTTTCTCATCATTGGGCATGGTGACCCTATTTGTGCTACGGGATGCAATAGCTCATCACCTCTCGCAGTTGTCTGCACTGCGAGAGGTGCATAGAAGCCCGGCAGAGCCAGGCGCCGCCATTCGGGACCACCCCTCCCACCTGGTGGCCTGGCAGTCCATCGGCATGGCGGCTCCACCTTGGACACGGCGTAAAATTGATAGAATGTGAAGAGGAGAGGAAAAGGGATGTGAGGAAGGTATGGGTGGGGATGAAGCAGGTTGTTAAAAAAAACCCATCCTTAACCGGAGCTCAGGGGTTAGTGAACAATATCCCCTCCCCCCTCAGCGCCGATCCGGGGTGGTTGGCTTGAGAAGAAGGTCAGCATCTACCCTGTGAAATTAGAGGCTGACCAGAGAAAGTTGTGGGAGAGGTTCTATGAAAAGCGACGAGGTAGGGGAGAAATCGGGCTATCTGAAGGAAGGAAGATAGGCTAAGCTGGGGCCGGACGGAGCGCTGGATCCCGTCAGCACGGCGGCCAGGATGGCAAATCGCCGCGCCCCTTACGGGGGAATATGATAATAGATTACCCTTTTTAGATGTCCTCATTAATAAAGATCACCATGAATTAAAACTTGACGTGTATAGGAAACCAACCCACTCGAATGCCTATATACATTATTTTTCGTTTCACGATAATACTGTTAAAAAATCGGTAATTTCTAACCTTTTCCTTAGAGCATACAAAATATGTCATCCTTCCTATTTAGATGAAGAAATTGTCATTATCAGGACCATTTCTTCTAATTTGTATTACCCCGATTGGTTCATATCGTCTGCCCATTTTGCAGCTAGGAAAACATTCTATGGTAATAAGCCTTTCCGCACTAATGACTTCAACAAATGTATAACATTGCCATTTAATAATAAATTAAATAGTTTAAAAACCATATTTGGAAAAGCGGGTATTAATCTAGCCTTTAAATATAATAATAGTTTAAACCAATTGATGATTGCCAGGAAACCCAAAGAACATATTAACATAGGAGTATATGCAATACCATGCAACGATTGCCATAAAGTTTATATAGGGAAAACGGGGAGAAATCTAGACAAGAGATTGTATGAACACAAAAGAGATATTAGAGTGGGCAGCGAAAGCAGTGGAATATTTTGCCATGTTAGAGACAAGAATCATATGATCGATTTCAATGGAAGTAAAATGGTATTTAAATCGGCTAACTATGTTAAGAGAAGAATCGTAGAATCGAGCTTGATATCGTCAGTTCCTAATTTAAATCTATCTGAGGGTCAATTTTCTTTTAATCCTGTAATAAGAAAGCAAATAAACAAAATAGTAAAATGTCAGCCCTTCAATATGTTTAGGCCTAACCCCCCCCCCCCATCAGATTAGCCACAAGTAGGGAATTGGGGAAAAAAGAGGGGATCTTTCATGACCTGACCTTGTGTTATGCTTGTATGCACTTTTCTTATATTTTCTATCCAGTGTCAGTTGAAAAAGGGTGTGAGATACACCGAAACAGTTCTGAATTAAATTGTCTTAGGAGAATGTGGTTTAATTCCTCACATATAAATATATATGTATGTGGCCTTATAAGTTTATTGGCCAACAACCGCACATGCACTCAGAGTATAAATAAGGCCTTACAAATATATTGGGCAAAGTGAGTCAGAGACCACAAAATTCCCCAAGTAATGAGTGAACCTTAATCTAACGATTGACCGGTCAGAAAGAGGAGAAACGGGCACGCTTTCTGAGGGACGCATGAGGTCTGGGACTCAGTGAAGTGTCCTGACTTCAAGGACCTGGGACACTAGTTCCAACTGTTGTGTTGGAGTGTCCAATTGCAGCAAATACTGCCTGGAGACTGGAAGGCACTCTCCATGGCCGCCGTAGGGGGGGCGGCGATTTGCCATCCTGGCCACCATGCTGACAGGAATCAGCACCCCATCCGACCCCAGCTTAATCACTTCGCCTTCCTTAAAAACACTTGTTTCCTCTCTTTTCATACAACCTCTCCCACAACTTTCTCTGGTCAGCCTCAAATTTCACAGGGTAGATGCTGACCTTCTCAAGCCAACCGTCCCGCATCGGGGCTGAGGGGGGAGGGGACAATGTTCCCCAACCCCTGAGCTCCGGTTCGGGATGGGATTTATTTAACAACCTGCTTCATCCCCGCCCATACCTTCCTCACATCCCTTTTCCTCTCCTCTTCACAATCTATCCTTTTACGCCGCGTTCAAAGTGGAGCCGCCATGCCGATGGACTGCCAGGCCACCAGGCGGAAGAAGTGGTCCCAAATGGCGGCGCGCGCCTGTTAGCAACTCTTGCAGAGGTGATGAGCTATTGCGTCCCGTGGAACAAATAGGGTCACAATGCCCATGGATAAAAATAAAAAAACAAAGAAATCTCTCCCCATTCCCCCTTGTACATCGACGGAGCCGCCCTCGGACAGCTCCAGCAAAAAAATGGAGGTATCCCCATGTGCTTGTGCAGGGGACCCTCCATATTTCTCTAACCGGAGAGAAGGCTTACTCCGCTCCTTCGCCTACGGGTGCAGGGGACTCCCCCTCACCCCCTTCTCTGGAGGTGCTTTCGGGCACCTTCCTTTTTCCAGCGGCAGTCACCTCTTTTCTTTCAAAGGGGACCGCCAAGAAAGCCAGCAGGCAGCCCTTAGCCAGCCGCTCCTCATCGAAGCGGCTCGGTAGGGCAAACCCCCTTAGGGGGGAGAGGGAAGCCAGGCCCCTTCGGTCGCTTCCCTCAAAAGACCTGCTGGAAAGGATATTGAACCTTGCCGGGGTTAAGGCCTGTGCCTCCCCACAAAAGACTCTTGACGATGCCAAGGAGACCTGCGATGTCCTGGGAGGGGATGGCCAACTGGAGGCCCCTCCTGTGATAGACATGGTCCTTGAGGAGACCCAGCCTCAAACGGTAGGGCCTTCCATGGGGGATAATCCGGGCTCGGCGCCAAGCACCGAACCCGAATCCGCCCCTATGCAAGGTCCCCCTCAAACGGCTGAGGGCTCCGAGGCAGTACAAGGAGGGAAGGGATCTCCTCCAACAGGTGCCCCTACGACTACCAGGACCTTCTCCATTTCGGAGAGGGACCTGGCTGAGGCGTGCCCATCTGGCATGGGGGCTTCTGCCGGCGGAGGCGAGAAGCGTGTTCATTCTCCGCCCTCCTCTCCAAAAAATAAAAAGACTAAAAAGACAAAGAAGACTCGGGGCTCCTCTCCATCCGTGGGGGCTGCGGGGACATATGGGTCTGCTGCCACTTTGGTAGGCGACCAAGCCAAGATCGGCACATCCGGCCCCTCTACCTTCCCGTGTGCGGAGCCCCTGACTAAGACTAAGACCAAAAGTGCACAGGGCGGAGCCTCGATGACATCGGGGCCCCTCATTCACAGGTTACCAGGCGTTTTCGAGCCCGCTGGCTTCAAGCGCTTCCTCGTTATTCGCTCCACTGATGGCACCATGTTGTCCAAGGGCAACATGATCCCTCAGAGGAGAGGATTAGCTAATGCAATTGGTAGAGAGCCGAAGGTGACCCGTTTCTCGGATGGGAGCCTTCTGGCGAATGCGGCGAATACCGCCGAGGCGGCCAAGATAAGGGCTCTTCGGACACTTCATGGCACCCCGGTGAGTGTGACGCCGCACTCTACCATGAACTTTGTGAAAGGAGTAGTTTATGCGAGGGAACTCGTTGACTACTCCATTGAGGACTTCACCCTAGAGCTGGCCGACCATGGGGCGGTCAAGGTCGAACGTGTGATGAGAAAACAGGGAGGGGCGCGGAGACCCACCCCTACACTCTTCGTCACGTTCGACTGTGACAAACTCCCTGAGTCGTTGCGTGCCGGTTGGTATGCTACCGCGTGAAGGCATTCGTGCCACTTCTGCGGGGGTACTATTACTGTCACCGCTTCGGCCATACGAATCTCTCATGTATACGTGCAAAGTCAAAGTCACCAAAGTATGTGTAAATTGCTCCAAGGTTGCGCGCGATAAGTCCAAATCATGTGTGGCCAAGTGTGTCAATAACGGAGAGCCGCATCCCACTTCTTCGAAGCAATGTGGTGCATATCTCCTTGAGAAAGAAATCCTGGCCGTTCAGGCCCAGGATCGACTCTCATTCCGCGAGGCTAAGGACTTGGTCCTGGCGCGCCCGGCTCTGCCTGGGACGTCATATGCCTCAATAGTTAGAAAGGCACCTTCTGCTCCTGGCCCATCCAGGCCAACCAGCACGGTTGTTTCCGCGCCCATTCGGAGCCCTTCTGCGGGCTCTACCCAACTTGGGCGCTTCCCTGGTAAAGCTGGACGCATAAAGTGTTCATACCCAGCCCCGGCTAAAACCAGGGCTTCCCCCTCTTTCCCAAGCTTGACCGTTCCCCGTAAGGCGAAACGGCCACGCGCCTCCACCGAGTCGTTAGACTCACAGTTAGTAACACCTCTGACGATGGTCGCTAGGCCATCTTCGGGGGTTCCTAAATCTGTCCCCCGAAAGGAGGACAGCAACAAAGGAGCTTCGGCTCCTTCGCCCACACCCCGAGGTGGAGCGAGTGGATCGGAGACGGTGGTTCCTCGAAAAGAGGGCCACCCGCCTCCGAAGCCGCAACGCCCGCCTAAGGTTTCGAGGCGGAGGGAGGAAAAGTCGCATGGCGAGCCCAAACTCCCCCAATAAGTCTTTGAAGGCGACAGCGCCTTCAGCGCTTTGTCCGGCAAACCGCGCCCGGGGTTCTGTCCCCGGGAAGCGTACGGCCATTCCCGTGAGGGTCTTCAGTTCGAGGAGGGCCCCCGCATCTCCTCCGAGCTAGGCCTGAAGGGCATATTCCTTCAATGGAATTGCCGTGGACTCCGGGCCAACTGGGAGGAGCTGCGGAGGTTCGTCTCGTCCCGTTCCCCGTTAGCTATCTTTTTGCAGGAGACCATGCTAGGTGCGTGCCCCCTGCCTGCCCTGCCAGGGTATAAGGGTCTTGCGACCCCACCCCCGCGGGATGGCCGGGCTGGGGGATGCGCGGTTTACAACCGGCATGATGTCTCCGTTCTTCCTTTCTCTTTAGATACCTCCTTTCAGGCAGTGGCTGTGCAGCTGCACCTGGATAGGAGGTATACTATCATTTCTGCGTACATTCCACCATCAGCTGACTTCGACGCGGGAGACTTCCGCCGCGTCGTGGCATGGTTGCTGAGGCCCTATCTCTTGCTTGGAGATCTGAACGGCAGGCATCCTCTCTGGGGAGATTACTCCATAAATACCAGGGAACAAGTCCTTGCCGATCTGATCGAAGAACTAGAGATGGGTGTCCTAAACGTGGATGAGTTTACGCATCACTGTCCGAGAACAGCTTCATTTTCTTGCCTTGACCTATCTTTGTGCTCTTCGGATGCACAGCCTGATTTTGATTGAGGGGTGGTCGATGACCTCCATGGTAGTGATCACTTTCCCATTCAAATATCATTTTCAGGGCAACTGCCGCCTGAGAGACCACCTCGGTAGTGCTTGGCGCGGGCGCGGTGGCCTGCATTTCAAGAAATGACTGAATTCTCTATCTCAGTCGAGGAGTTTAGGTCGGTAGATGAGGCCGTTGAGTTCTCCGGCAACCTCATTGCCGTGGGCCTGACTACTATTCCTAGGACGTCTGGCGATTTTGCACGCCAACCACTCCCATGGTGGTCGGCCCTCAAACAGAAGCGTTATGCGTACATGCGCTATAGGCGCCGCCCGAACGATTTCACTGTCGCTGAATTTCGTCGGGCTAGGGCTAGGTTCCGGTATATTTCAAAGCACGCCCGCCGCTCTTCTTGGCGGGTATACGTGTCTTCACTTAAAGGGAAGACCCCTTTAGATGAGGTGTGGAAGCGAGTCAAAAGGATTCTGGGCAAGTCTCGCAGGACCCCCCTCCCGTTCTCCAGGAGAATGGGACCGCAATCTCGGACCCTGCGTTCTGGCGGAATCCTTAGCGACCGCTTTTTCCGATTTCTCTGGCCGTGATGTTGCTCCGCCAGCATTCAATGCACGTCGTGATGTCGCGGAAGGCCACCGGCTGGACTTTACCTCCAGAGGCGGAGAACCCTTCAACGACAAGTTTACTGTGAGTGAGTTGCGTTCCGCTCTCACTTCGTGCGCGGACACCGCCCATGGTCCGGACGATGTCCCGTACGCCATGCTTCGACACCTGGGTGAGCGAGGCATGGCCTTTCTGTTAGATTTGTTCAACAGGATCTGGGTAGAAGGTCTTCTCCCAGACTCCTGGCGAATCGCTACTGTGCTCGCCTTTCGCAAACCGGGGAGAGATCACTGTACTCCAACCGGTTTCCGCCCAATCTCTCTAACCTCTTGCGTGTGCAAGTTTATGGAGAAATTGGTAAATGTTAGATTAGACTTTTTCCTGGACAGCGGAGGCCATCTGTCTTCCGCACAGTGCGGCTTCCGTAAGTTCAACTCCACGTCGGATGCTCTGCTCCGACTGGAAAATGCCGTCTGCGAGGCTTTCCTTCGTAGACACCACTACGCCACGGTGTTTTTCGATCTGGAGAAGGCCTATGATACCGCATGGCGATACGGTATCATGGAGACTCTCCACATGATGGGGGCGAGGGGACCACTCTCAATGTTTATATCTGAATTTTTGCGAGATCGTCGACTCGGCGTACGGGTGGGGGGAGCCCTCTCCGGCCCAAAGGAGCAGCAAGAGGGTGTCCCGCAGGAAAGCGTCCTCACTGTCACACTCTTTGCCCTGAGCATCAACGGCATCACCTCGGTGCTGCCGGAAGATGTTCTCGCTACGCTCTACGTGGACGACCTTTCGATCTCTTTTGGCGCGGCTTAGATGCCAACTCTGGAGCGTCGACTCCAACAGGCATTGAACCGCGTCTCTCGCTATGCCGAAGCGCACAGGTTTCGGTTTTCTTTGGTCAAGACTAAGGTGGTGCACTTCTGCCGCCATCCACGGCTTCACCCCGGCCAGATTGGTTTTTTAATGGGGTGCGCCTGGATGTGGTTGAGCCGCACCCTTTCCTTGGTCTTGTATTTGACCGACGCCTCACCTGGGAGGCTCATATTCGCAGCCTTAGGGTCTCTTGTACCCGCGCCATGGACATTCTCCGTTCCGTGACGTTCAGCGCTTGGGGCGCTGATAGGGCTACTGCCTTACTTTTTTATCGATCCTTTGTTCGCTCGAAGCTCGACTACAGATGCGAGTTTTATGCATCCGCAGCCGAGCGTTTATTGCGAAAGGTGGATTCGATCCACCACACCGGCCTTCGCCTTGCGACCGGTGCCTTCCGCACTTTCCCCATTGAGAGCCTGTTGGTCGATGCTGGGAAGATGCCACTCGCTCTGCGCCGCGTGCAGTGCATCACTCGCCTGTACGCGTGAGCCCGGCGCCTCGCTCAGTCGCCAACAGCTCTCACTGCATCCGCAGCTGATCTCGATGGTGTCTCTATGCCACCGAGAGACACCAGTCATACCCTAAGCCCTTTGGGTTTAGGGCCAGGAAACTCCTTCGAGAGGTAGATATAGCTCTCGGGCCGGTGGCGCCCCTGGTTCTGCCCAGGACGCCAACCTGGAGGGTACCACATTTGGCTATTTGTCGCCACGCCTCTGCTCCCAAAGCTTGTATTGCGCCGGGAGTATTGCGTTTGACCTTTTTGGAGCACACATCGTGTCACGCTGGAACCGTGACAGTGTATAAGGATGGCTCTAAGTCCCAAGAGTGGGCCGATAAAACGAATCAGTTAGTCATTTTGGACAAACATAGTTATAATGATAAACTAAATGAACTTCTTAATGATGTGAACACACATGAAAAGCTACAAAGTGATCCGCTCAATAACAAAACAAGCAATTTCAACAACAAATTGAAGAGAATATTGAAAAGCGCAGATGTAATTAAACAATTCAGGAGTATGAATTCTTCACTTCCCTATATGTATGGGCTCCCAAAGACCCACAAAGAGGGATGTCCCTTACGCCCAATCATTTCCAATATTAATTCTCCCACTTATAAGCTCTCCAAATGGCTCGCCAAGCATTTATCTCCAGCAGTTGGAAGAATCTCATCTGCACACATTATGAACACTCAAGATTTCGTTGACCGCCTCAACCACTTGCAATTACCGGATGGAAAACTTGTGAGCTTTGATGTAAACTCTTTGTTTACCAAAGTTCCGGTTGACCAAACCATGGGCCTTCTGCGGGAAATCATGCCTAGACTTAATTTGGATCTTCCCATTTCTACGAGTAAATTTATCGATTTAGTTGAATTATGTCTCTCTGACAATGTGTTTTGAGTAAATAATGAGTTTTATAGACAAATATTTGGCCTTTGCATGGGAAATAGTTTATCTCCGAAATATTGGCATGTCTCTCCATGGAATATTTTGAGACTGAACTCCTTCCCACAATTTCTCCCCCTAACTTTATATGGTTAAGGTACATTAACCATGTATTTTCTGTATGGCCTAATGGCCATGATTTTGATACCTTTTTTAATAATTTGAATAATTTGCATGTCTCCATCAAATTTAAATATTAATGGGAATATGATAATAGATTACCCTTTTTAGATGTCCTCATTAATAAAGATCACCATGAATTAAAACTTGACGTGTATAGGAAACCAACCCACTCGAATGCCTATATACATTATTTTTCATCTCACGATAATACTGTTAAAAAAACGGTAATTTCTAACCTTTTCCTTAAAGCATACAAAATATGTTATCCTTCCTATTTAGATGAAGAAATTGTCATTATCAGGACCATTTCTTCTAATTTGTACTACCCCGATTGGTTCATATTGTGGTGGAGCGAATGTGAGTGTGTGTAAAAGGGCCATTCTCCCACCCCTTTTCTCAGTACCCTATCCCTTTCTCTGTAAAAATATGTGTGTGTCTGAATGGGAATGGGTTTGTTGTTTTTTGTTTATTTTATGTATAAAAATGATTACCATGTTTTTTTTTCTTTCTTTCCATGCGCCATATTCTGGAAAGATAGGACTTAGTTTCGTATATCCTTATATTACAAACAAAGCGTTATATCCTGGAAAGCTATATATTATTATTGTTAATAAATAAAGGCCAATAGTATAGCTTAATGAAGGAGGGCTTATAATAGCCACGCAAGCTTTTTAAGGTCATTATCTTCCATCAAGCGCAGAGGCGCCACACTTGTTGTAAGTCCTAGGCATTTTGCTCGCTCGAGTGGCAGGTGGCTGGACATCTCCCCATCCTCTTTGAATAAAGTGAGGCCTTGTTTGTTTATATATTGACTGTTGTAGTCAGGATTTTTTTGGTTGTTTGATTTTTCATGTTTATTAGGATAGATTAAATAGTATTCATATATATAGGATTTTCTTTTTGTATTTTTTGGTGAAAAGTAAGATCTCCAATATAATCGCCCCTCTCTATTGTAGATATTTTGTGCATATTTACCCATATTTTTTTGTAAATATTGTATTTTTTGTTAGTAAAGGACTGTACATACAATCCGTTTCATTCTCCTTCGATTTCTCACATCCGGATTAGTGTAGGGAGCGGGTTGGATCGATTGGGGTTAGTCTAATTTTTTTCGGCCCGCTACAATATCGTCTGCCCATTTTGCAGCTAGGAAAACATTCTATGGTAATAAGCCTTCCCGCACTAATGACTTCAACAAATGTATAACATTGCCATTTAATAATAAATTAAATAGTTTAAAGGACATATTTGGAAAAGCGGGTATTAATCTAGCCTTTAAATATAATAATTCCTTAAACCAATTGATGATTGCCAGGAAACCCAAAGAACATATTAACATAGGAGTATATGCAATACCATGCAACGATTGGCATAAAGTTTATATAGGGAAACAGGGAGAAATCTAGACAAGAGATTGTATGAACACAAAAGAGATATTAGAGTGGGCAGCGAAAGCAGTGGAATATTTTGCCATGTTAGAGACAAGAATCATACGATCGATTTCAATGGAAGTAAAATGGTATTTAAATCGGCTAACTATGTTAAGAGAAGAATCATAGAATAGAGCTTGAAATCGTCAGTTCCTAATTTAAATCTATCTGAGTGTCAATTTTCTTTTAATCCTGTAATAAGAAAGCAAATAAACAAAATAGTAAAATGTCAGCCCTTCAATATGTTTAGGCCTAACCCCCCCCCCCCTCAGATTAGCCACAAGTAGGGGATTGGGGAAAAAAGAGGGGATCTTTCATGACCTGACCTTGTGTTATGCTTGTATACACTTTTCTTATATTTTCTATCCAGTGTCAGTTAAAAAAGGGTGTGAGATACACCAAAACTGTACGGAATTAAATTGTCTTCGGAGAATGTGGTTTAATTCCTCATCTTTTCTTGCGATATTGCATTAATTTTCATCATATATATATATATATATATTTTTTTTTTTATTTTGAATTTAGGATATAAGGTTATATAATATTGTTAAGGTTTGGGGGCTGTGATTACTTAAGGTTTCAGTATTTTTAATTATTTATTAGGTTATAATAAAATTAAGATTAAACCCACTCCTGGAACAACCAGGTTGGCCTTGTGTGGGCAGTGGGGATAGTTGGTGAGGCGCTCAGGACCCTGCCACCACAACAATATAATTCAAGACTGCAAGAGATGCTGGGGCCTGGAGCACATGCTACTGCTCCAAGTTTCATTGGCTGCAGTGGCCTTGCACCTGCTGCAACATCCACCCCTTTGCCATGAGAAAATAGATTAGAATAGGTTGGTAAAGAGAGTGGTGAGGGTGTAAGGTTAAAAAATCAAGGAGATGAAGCTCAGGTTCTCTAAACTTAGTTCCGGACAACCCGGACCAGGAGGATGTGGCATTCCTCCTGGTATTAGGTGTAACTCTACACAAGCTATCACCTTGTTAGGATTTTATCATGAGGTTTTGCAGTGGCCATAAAATTTCACATATATTTCTTTTCTTTGCATTAAAAATTGTAAATAAATTAGCTATTAAATATTAAAATGGACAAAATTACCTCTTCTTGAAGGTGGTTTAGTAAGCTCGATTCAGTAAAGGCTTTTTGTATTAAGTATTCTTTTTGAGAATAGAGTCTCTCTTCATTTTCATCAGAGAGCCAACTTTGATTTAGACACTCTTCCTTAATCTCTTCTTTCACAAAAAACTCTCCCAATTCGTCCTAAAATGAAATTTAATCCTATTTAAGATACTCAAGAATACATTGAGAATTTTTTTTTATATAAAATGTGGAAAAAAGTAAAATAAGGACCAAAAGAGGTAAAAAAATATATGCAATGGGTTCATATTAAAGACTTAAGATTCATGTTCTACCAGGCAGTAACAAGTAGTGTAATTGGCCTATGAATGAAAATTCTACACATTTTTGTTATCGTTTATTTCATCATTATGAAAAAAGCTTTTTTGTTAAAATTTCATATATAGCTTCATTGATTTCTTTGGTGTAAAAAAAAAACACCAAAGGCAGAGAAAAGCCCTGTCATACATGGCAGGGGATGCCACACCTAATTACGCACTTGACTGTCACCAGATTCATAAGGTGAGGAGAGATAAAGAGAAACTTATCTTTGCCTAACAGATAAAGTCTCACTCACTGGCCTACCAATCTATATGGGTACCACAAGAACCATATCTTGTTTCCTCTGGCTCATTCCTTTCCATTCCATGGGCAGCTGTGCCCTCCTTGGTGGTTGCCAGATGAAAGTAATCAATCTTTTCCACTAATAATTTGCAAAAGAAGTCTTCCAGCACCATATTGTAATTATCATCTCAGACTACTCTAACAAAAATAGAAAAGGTTGAATTCTTGCATATAATTTAAAAGAATTTTTTACCAAGATGACAAATAGCTTTTATTTTTGTACAAAGTAGTACTACTGAAAAGGCATATACTCAGAGACTGCCATCAAAGACAATTTATTTATGAACCTTAAACATATTTTCACCCCCACTTTATTTATGAACCTTTGTTAAACTAGTCTCTAGCGATTTTCAAGTTAATAATAAAGTATAAGGAGGGTTTTGATATTATTGACTAATTCATTGAATGTTATATTTAGCAGGAGCAATAAAATTTTGAAGGATATTCATCATGTTTGTATTGATTTATTCTAGCAAGGGAGATGTTATTAAGAAGAGGAAATGCACTTGAAAGGTTCCCTTCTTCAACAAACTAGCCATTAACCCTTTTAAAAAGACTAATTCCAACATGTGGGAATTGATACAACCTTACAATAGCTTCAAATACAGGCAAAATGACTCTTTTCACACTTCTCTCTCCACCAACTTTTAGTTCATAGGTTGTCTTATATCTCCCAAAATAGGAATAAATTGATATGAATAAAAAAAATAGAATTGAAAGCAAGGAATTAATCAAACATATACCTGGAAAACAGCACACAAAACAGTAACATAAATAAAAAGGATCTTCCTTAAATATATTAAATCATGTAGATTAAAAAAAAATGTATAGTACATTATGATGGCTACCAGTGAAGACAGAGCTGCTAAAATCTGAAGCAAGTCAATCTAAATTGTAATTCTAAAAGTAAGAAACAACACAAAATATAAAATGGCACAGTTAGGTTTCAAAGGGAGGATCAATTTCTTAGGGGCCTGAGCATGCAGCCAAAGGTTTAAATATAATGGCAGTAGTGACCTCCTGGAGTAGGGTACTCATGTAGCTCCCCGAAACTAGGGCACTCATAGATGGATCAATCCAGTGAAGAATACAAGGAAGCAGCCAATGATACCGACTGATCAAAAAGCAGGCAAAGGAAAAAACAATTGAAATATCCCATGAGTCAACCATCTTTGGCCATTATATTTCATAAGAACTACCGAATGTTTATTCTTGAACAATAGCTACATGTTCATTGCCATCATATGAAACAAAACTCTCTTCTTTATCTTATTAATAATAATAATAATGTCTTTTGTAATGCACTCTTCAAGGCCTGGGCCTTCCCAAAGCGCATGTTGGGCTGAGATGAGAATGGAAATTCAATGGAAATTCAAGAGGGGAAGAAGGCAATTCTGAAAAGATGAGTTTTCTAGAAACGCTTAAATGTGATAAGAGAAGGAGAAGACCTGATTTCAGCAGGAAGAGCATTCCATAACTTAGGGGCGCAGATTGAGAAGGAGCAGTCCCCCAAGGAGCAGAGGGATGAACGACGAATATTCAAAAGAGGTGCATGCGATGACCGAAGGGCCCGAGGGACATGGCATGGTGAGAGGGCAGAAGAGAGGTAAAACAGGGCCTTGTTGTTTAGGGCCTTAAATGTGAAGAGAAGTATCTTTAAGTGAGTACGGGATCTGACAGGGAGCCAGTGCAGTTCATGCAGCAAGAGTTTCGAGGGAGAAAAGCGAGGGCAACGGAGGAGAAGCCGGGCGGCATAGTTCTGTACAAGTTGAAGGGTGCAGAGAGAGGAGGATGGCAGATTCACAAGCAGAGAGTTACAGTAGACGAGGCGTGAGGTGATGAAGGCATGAACAGCAGTCTCAAGACTTTGGCGATCAAAGTGAGAGTGAATGCGAGAGAAGTTACGAAGGAAACATAGAGAGGATTTGCTGACATTGCGGATATGGGGCTTAAAGGAGAGATGCTCATCAAAAACAACACCCAGATTCCTAAAGCAGTCAGAGAAAATGATAGTATTACCGCCCAGAGTAAGCGAGGGAAAGAGAGATTTAGATTTTTTTACAAGAGCAGGGGTGCCGACAAGGAGGACCTCAGTTTTGGAGTGATAAAGCCTGAGGAAGTTGGTAGAGAGCCAGTCAGAAATGGAGGAGTAGGCAGCCAGGAGGTCAGTGATAGTGTGTCATCAGCATAGAGATTACGGAGAAGGGAACTAAGAGGGAGAAGGTAGATACGAAATAGTAGAGGACCAAGGACAGAGCCTTGTGGCACTCCAAAGCGAATGGGGGTAGAGTCAGATGAAACGTCGTCAATCACAACGGATTGGGTACGAGACGAGAGGTAAGAGCGGAACCAGTCAAGCACGGTGCCTGATATGCCGAGGAAAGAGTGGAGACGATCAAGTAGGACGGTATGGTATGGTCAATAGTCTCGAAGGCAGATATTTTTTGTTTTTAAGGGGCTATCAGGCGACTGCCCACTTAGGAATAAGTCGCCGTAAACAAACAGCCTAGTTCTAGGTTACTTTAAAAAATTTAAACAGAAAACAACAATAAAAAGAAATAACAGTTAGGAAGCAATAACAATCACAATAACAAAACAATAACAAAAACAACAACTAAACCTAGTTAAATGAAAGGGAAAAGGCCAGCCTCCCCCCAAAAGTCAACAAGTCCACCAGTCAATGTGAATGCACTCGTCCCGAGTACAAAGGACAGGCGGTAGCAACCCCGCCCATCCCGGTACCGGGACAGGTAACGTGCGCGAAGATCACCCAGACTGGGACATTCAACAAGAATGTGCCGAATAATCTGGGGGACGACGCAGTCGTGGCAATAGGGCGCAGGCGAGCGCTCCATCAAATAGCGATGCGTCACACGAGTGTGTCCGATTCGGAGACGACAGAAAGCGACCTAAAGCCGTCGCGGCATTGAGGGATAGATCTTTGTGAACAGTCGCGGCGAAATGGCACGCAACTTTAAGTTCCCTTCGACCGTCTCCCATCTTCTTTGCCAAGCAGTCCGAAGAGCTGCCCGTATTCCTGCCATGTAGTCGGTGTGAGGAAGAGCGAAACGCTGGTCCGGTCGCAGAGTCCTCGCGGACTCTTTGGCGCGCTCATTCCCCGCAATTCCTACATGTCCAGGAACCCAGCAGAAGATAATCTCGACATCTGCCCAGCTCGCCAAAACCGTGCCGTCACGGATATCGCGACCCAGGGCATGCGGAGATTCCAATGCCCCGAGAGCACTCAGGGCGCTTTGTGAGTCGCTATAGATCACAATCCGGTCTCCAAACCGGGCACGTCGCGTAATCTCCCGTACCGAGTGGTGTATTGCCACCAGCTCGGCCGTGAAGACAGACGCAGCGCCCGGTAGAGCCCCGCTGACTTCAAACAGAGGGGATACGGCGTGGAAGCCGACCCCCTCTTGGGACTTGGAGCCATCCGTATACACTAGCACGGTTCCAGCGTGACACGATGTGTGCTCCAAGGCAACGTCGAGATCAGCTGCGGATGCAGTGAAAGCTGTTGGCGACTGAGGCAGGGGCCAGGCTCACGCGTACAGGCGAGTGATGCACTACACGCGGCGCAGAGCGAGTGGCATCTCCCCAACATCGACCAACAGGCTCTCAATTGGGAAAGTGCGGAAGGCACAGGTCGCAAGGCGAAGGTCGGTGTGGTGGATCGAGTCCACCTTCCGCAATAAACGCTCGGCTGTGGATGCATAAAACTCGCATCCGTAGTCAAGCTTCGAAGAAACAAAGGATCGATAAAAAAGTAGGGCAGTAGCCTATCAGAGCCCCAAGCGCTGAACGTCACGAAGACAGGAGACCCTAAGGCTGCGAATATGAGCCTCCAAGGTGAGGCGTCGGTCGAATACATGACCAAGGAAACGGTGCCACTCAACCAAATCCAGGCGCACCCCATTAAGAAACAAATCTGGGTCGGTGTGGAGCCGTGGATGGCCGCAGAAGTGCACCACCTTACTCTTGGCAAAAGAAAACCGAAACCTATGCACTTCGGCATAGCGAGAGACGCGGTTCAAAGCCTGTTGGAGTCGACGCTCCAGAGTTGGCATCTGGGCCGCGCCAAAAGAGATCGAAAGGTCGTCCACGTAGAGCGTAGCAAGAACATCTTCTGGCAGCACCGAGGTGATGCCGTTGATGCTCAGGGCAAAGAGTGTGACACTGAGGACACTTCCCTGCGGGACACCCTCTTCCTGCTCCTTTGGGCCGGAGAGAGCTTCCCCCACCCGTACGCGGAATCGACGATCTCGCAAAAATTCAGATATAAACATTGGGAGTGGTCCCCTCGCCCCCCATCGTGTGGAGAGTCTCCATGATACCGTATCGCCATGCGGTATAATAGGCCTTCTCCAGATCGAAAAACACCGTAGCGTAGTGCTGTCTACGAAGAAAAGACTCGCAGACGGTATTTTCCAGTCGGAACAGAGCATCCGACGTGGAGTGGAACTTGCGGAAGCCACACTGTGCAGAAGACAGATGGCCTCCGCTGTCCAGGGGAATAGCTAGTCTAACATTTACCAATTTCTCCATCAACGTGCACACGCAAGAGGTTAAAGAGATTGGCGAAACCAGTCGGAGTAGAGTGATCTCTCCCCGGCTTGCGAAAGGCGAACACAGTAGCGATTCGGCAGGAATCTGGGAGAAGACCCTCCACCCAGATCCTGTTCAACAAATCTAACACAAAGGCCATGCCTCGCTACCCAGGTGTCGAAGCATGGCGTACGGGACATCGTCCAACCCATGGGCGGTGTCCACGCACAAAGTGAGAGCGGAGCGCATTCACTCACAGTAAACCTGTCGTTGAAGGGTTCTCCGCCTCTCGAGGTAAAGTCCAGCCGGCGGCCTTCCACGACATGACGACGTGCAATGAGTGCTGGTGGAGCAGCATCACCTAGAGAATGTGGAAAAAGCGGTCGCGAAGGATTCCGCCACGGACGCGGGGTCCGAGATTGCGGTCCCATTCTCCTGGAGAAGGAAAGCGGGGTCCTGTGAGAACTTGTCCCGAATCCTTTTGACTCGCTTCCACACCTCTGCTAAAGGGGTCTTCCCGTTAAGTGAAGACACGTATGCTCACCAAGAAGAGCCGCGGAGGTGCTTTGAAATATACAAGAACCTAGCCCTAGCCCGACGAAATTCACCGACAGTGAAATTGTTCGGGCGGCGCTTATAGCGCATGTAGGCATAACACTTCTTTTTGAGGGCCATCTCACAATCGGCCGACCACCATGGGAGTGGATGGAGTGCAAAAAGGCCAGACGTTCTATGAATAGTAGTCAGGCCCGCGGCGATGAGGTTGCCAAAGAAGAACTCAACGGCCTCATCTACCGAGCTAAACTCCTCGACTGAGATAGAGAATTCAGGCATTTCAGGAAATGCCGGCCACCGCGTCCGCGCCAAGCACCACCTAGGTGGGCTATCAGGCGGCAGTTGCCCTAAAAATGATAATTGAATGGGAAAGTGTTCACTACCATGGAGCTCATCGACCACCCCCCAATCAAAATTAGGCTGTGCACCCGAAGAGCAAAAAGATAGGTCAAGGCAAGAAAATGAAGCAATTCTCGGACATCCATCTCAAGCTCTTCGATCAGATCGGCAAGGACTTGTCCCGTGGAATTTATTGAGTAATCTTCCCAGAGAGGATGCCTGCCGTTCATTTCTCCAAGCAAGAGAAAGGGCCTCGGCAACCGTGCCACGACGCGGCGGAAGTCCCCCGCCTCGAAGTCAGCTGACGGTGAAATGTACGCAGAAATTATAGTATACCTCCTATCCAGGTGCAGCTGCACAGTCACTGCCTGAAAGGAGGTATCGAAGGTGAAATGAAGAACAGAGACATAATGCCGGGTGTAAACCACGCATCCCCCAGCTCTGCCTTCTCGTGGTGGTGGGGTCGCAAGACCCTTATACACCGGGAGGGCGGGTAGGGGGCACGCGCCTAGCATGGTCTCCTGCAGAAAGAAAGCTAACGGGGAACGGGACGAGACGAGCCTCCGCAGCTCACCCAAGCTGGCCCGGAAGCCACGGCAATTCCATTGAAGGAATATGCCGTCCAGGCCTAGCTCGGAGGAGACGCGGGGGCCATCCTCGAACATAAGACTCACGGGAATGGCCGTACGCTTCCCGGAAGCAGAACTCCGGGCACTATTAGCCGGACAAGGCGCTAAAGGCGGAGTCGCTTTCGAGGACTTATTGGGGGAGGTTACGCTCGCCATGCGAGTCTTTTCCTCCCCCCGCCTCGAAACCTTAAGCGGGCGTTGCGGCTTCAGAGGCGGGGGGGGAGCCCTCTTTTCGAGCAACCACCGTCTCCGAGCCACTCGTTCCACCACTAAGCGTGGGCCAAGGAGCCGAAGCTCCTTTGTTGCTGTTCTCCTTTCAGGGGACAGCTTGTGAGTCTAACGACTCAGTGGAGGCGCGTGGCTGTTTCGCCTTACGGGAAACGGTCACGCCGGGGGAAGAAGGGGGAGCCCTGGTTTTAGCCGGGGCTGGGTAGGAACCCTTTTTGCCGCCAGCTTTACCAGGGGAGCGCCCGGGTTGAGTAGAGCCCGCATAAGGGCTCCGAATGGGCGCGGAAACAACTGTGCTCGTTGGCCTGGATGGGCCAGGAGCAGAGGGTGCCTTTCTAACTATTGAGGCATATGACGTCCCATGCAGAGCCAGGCGCGCCAGTACCATGTCCTTAGCCTCTCGGAATGAGAGTCAACCTTGGGCCTGAACGGCCAGGATTTCTTTCTCAACGAGATAAGCACCACATTGCTTCGAAGAAGCAGAGTGCGACTCTCCGCAATTGACACACTTGACCACACACGATTTAGACTTATCGCGTGCGGCCTTGGAGCAATTTACACATACTTCAGGTGACCCCGACTTTGTACATCTACAATAACGATTCGTATGGCCGAAGCGGTGAGAGTAATAGCACCGCCGCAGGTGGAAGACGGTACGGGGATCATTCCTACTATCAGTAAGCAGATTACGTGAGTAGGCTTCACGAGCAGATTTTAATTTCGCAACGTAGGAAACTTTCGCAAGTCTGAACGCCATCGAGAGCGGGGTCGTGTCTTGTCCACGGGTGCGAGCATTTCTAAGGACTCTTTCATGGGCATGCATGGGCTGCCTAGCACGGAGGAGTTCCATAGAGTACCAAGGGGCACGGTGACAACGGGAGTTCGAAGGGGTGACAAGGGGAGAGTGGGCATCAAGACAAGTGAGAAGGGGTTGCTCCAAAGAAGAGAGAATCTGGTCAGGAGAGGCCGAAGCATCAATGGGAGGAAGTTTGGAGGCCACATCATTAGATAGGGAGGGAATATCAATGGAGGCTAGTCGACGGAAAGGCTTAGGATTATGAGACAGCTGGGAAGGTATATGGAATGGGATAGAGAAGTTGAAGTTGATAAGGAAGTGATCAGATATAGCATTGGACAAATTTGTAGTCGTCAGGTTGGAAATAAGACAGTCAGAGATTACAAGGTTTAAAATGTTACCGTGAGAGTGGGTAGGGGAAGAAACGTGTTAGGTGAGGGAGAAGAGATCAAGGATTTCAGAAAAGGCTTTGAAATTAGGATTGTGGCAAGGAAGGTTGAAATCACCGAGGATTAGCAGAGAACCAGTGGGGGAGAGGCCAGCGAGGAGATTACGAAATTCATCAAGAAAAAGCTCGAGGGAGGAGCTGGGGGGCAGTAGAGGACTAAGATAGTTAGAGAAGGGGTGGAACCAGAGAGATTGATGAGCACCTCAAAAGAAAGAAGAGGGGGAGAGGGCAGATTATTCAGAGGGAAGGAGGCACTGTGAATGAGAGCAACTCCACCATGTGAGAGTTACGGGAGGTATGGGAGTGGACGTAACCATCAGGGGTAGCGAGATTTTAACAGCAAGCAGAAGGGGCAAGACAAGTTTCCGTGAGTCCAAGGAGAGTGACTCAAGTGTTAACGAGCAGGTCATGAATGTAGTCAGCCTTCTTCGAGAGGCTTCTGACATTGAGGAGAGACACTGAGAGACCGGGTGAAGGGGCAGGTGAAGAAGAATCAGGGCTAAGTGGGGGGGAGCTTGATTCAAGTAAAAAAGTTTTCTAAGAGCAGGAGCTAAATGGAAACCACGTTTAGTCTGGTGGGGGGAACGAGAAATTCCCAATGCATTAATGTGAGTAAGGGTGTTTTGAGAAAATGTGGTAGCAGTTCCATTGAGGGCAAGAATCGTTAATCTATCAATCATATCACAAATTAGTTAACTATATAAATAGAGTGGCTAAGCGACACAATAACGGGAGAAACAACAATTGAGACAAACTAAGGAGTAATCGAATAGTGTGAACAAATAAAATTACGATAGAAACAAAAAACTAGGGAAAAAATAGTGATGAATCAGAATTAGCGGTCGGTGAGGGGAAGGGGAGAGGATGCATGGGTGAGAAGACAGAGCGGAGGTAACAATGAGGCGGCTTGAAAAAAAACCATGTGGGTGTGAAAGAAGCATAGAGAAGAAGAGAGGTGAGGAAAGGGGGGAAAAAAATATATAAAAAAAAATAAATAAATAAATGACAGAGTTACTTACTGATAAGATGAACATGTACAATAGCAGATCAAGCGCACATCAAAGATTAGGGGGAACACAATTCAACGATACACTCGAGCAGTCAACACAAATGAACGAACGGAAACTGGTAACAAGTGTCTTACACAGCTAAGGTGGACAAGCTAGTAAACAATACCTAAAAGCACAAAAAGCAACGCAGCAAATGATGAAAGCACAGGCAATAACACTGCAAAAAACAAAATTAAAACACAGCACATTAGTGCCAGGCGTTATGTAAAAAGATAACTTGGACCACACAATTACAAAAAATAACAAAGAGTAATGCTAAAAATTGTAATTATCTTTCACCTTTTTATCAACAAAATCACCAACAAATGGATCTTCACAGAATTCTGTCTTTATTTCTTCAATTATCTTCTCTTCAGATGCATCCTGTAATGGATGAAAAGTAGACAATTTTCTCACTTTATGACCTTATACATTGTCAACATCTTATGAGCTCATTATTAAGGTCTTATCTTGATATGCATCCAATTAGGGATAGAAGAAAAAAGGAAATAAAATATATCATGAAAACTACCCTTTCTCTCCCTTATAAAATTACTACACAACCTAGTTTAATTAACTATGATATTACAAATCAAATAGCAGATTTGGAGGGTCTCTTTACATAAGGGATATGTTCCCTGAATCATATAGTCCCAAGCACACCAACTAAGTATCTATAGACATGCATAACAAACAATTTTTCACATGCATGAATACATTTGTTTTAATGGTCCAGTCTAGAAAGGAAAAAATCAGGTACTAGTACCTAGGGAGTCGCCCCTCTCTTAAGAACCCAAGAAAGCAACAAACAAGTTAAAAGAATACTATGGAGGTCTACCTTCTCCAAAAACTAGAGCCAGCCACAAGCCTATGGAGAAGAGGTAGCACCCCTCCTCTCAATATTATTGAGGACAGATACCACAAATGAAGTTCACACAGACAAGGAAATTTAACAAAAAAAATATGGCATACAATGTGGAGGAGTAAAGCAGTCTTCATGGAAAAGTATGCTTCACCAGATAACTTTCTGCTTCCCACAAGGGTATCTGGTTCAGACATATGACTTGGTACCATCAAAGAATGGGTTCACAGGAAAAGTTGGGGTACAATGGCATGCAAATGAAAATTCCAATCTTTCTTGCCATGCAGGACTGAGAACTGTAGTTAGAATGGGAAAGTAAAACACCAGTCCAGTTCCTCAGTCTGCATCATCACCCAAATGTCAAAGGATCTCATGAAACATGGCAGCCAGAGCAGAACAAAGAGAAATCAAGGGGTATAGAGGTTCCGATGAATCAAGGGCAGTTATGATGCCCTGATTTATTTTTTTTTTTAAGGGGCTATCTGGTGACTGCCCACTTGGGCATAAGTCGCCGCAAACAAACAGCCTAGTTCTAGGCTACTTTAAAATAAAAATTTGAACAGAAAACAACAATAAAAAGAAATAACAATTAGTAAGCAAACTCCGGCGTCAGTGGGAGGTCCCCCTCCACCTGCCATAGAAGAGTGTGACCTAAAAAGAAAACAATAACAATAATGATAACAAAAACAACAACAAAACCTAGTTAAATAAAAGGGAGAAGGCCGGCCTTTCCCAAAAAGGCAACAAGTCCACCAGTCAATGTGCATGCACTCATTCCGAGTACAAAGGACAGGCGGTAGCGACCCTGTAGCGGCGGGATCGCGATTCACTGACCAAAGATTCCCGCCGCCCTGACAAGGTCCGCTCGGTGGTTCAAGAAGAGGGTATTGAGGAGAGAGAGTATTTTCTAAATTTAATTTACACAAAAAAAAAATAGAAATCAACCACAACCCCAGAAAACAAAAATGTAAATTTACCCAATTTCCAAAATATTAACTATCTTTAACCACAACCAAAAGATATATATATATATATATATATATATATATATATATATATATATATATATATATAGTGGGCCTTACAACTTTACCCTGGCCACACACACGCAAATAAGGAAATGTTTAGGGATTCACAACCAAATTGCCCAGTGCCACCATGTGAGTCTGTCCAACTTTCCTCAGTTCTGGGAGCCCTATTACTGGTATGAGAGGGAGGGGGGGAAAGGGAGGCGGGCCCGCTTTATTGAGGGATAGAGAGGTTAGTTTTTCTTAAGGGACTGGGAGTCCAGGTCCAGCCAAGGCGAATGATTCGCACTCAAGGATGAGGAAGTGGTGGTTCCAGTCAGAGCGGAAAGTGCGAGGGCTCAGGCCCCAATCGATGCGTCCCTTTACTGCCACATGAGAGTCAAGATTGGCTTCAGCTGTCTCCGAAAGCCAGATGTCGACGACAATCGGTACCACAGAACTGGAAAAGAGAAGGCACATTCAGTCACCTATTCACTGCCACACTCAAACATCTTTACTCCTAACTCATTCAACCATATCCACTCTCACACAATCTTCACTCATCTATCTTCCATCTAGGTGGCTCTTCCTTCTTCAGTCACAACTAATGACTTCCAAACTATTTCTATAGAAAAATATTAGCTAAAAGAATCCGCCTAAAAAGAAAACAGGAGATGAATGGGGAAGCACGATAGAGATCCATCAAGTCCTCCCACACAAAGCAAAGACGGTGATCACAAGATCCACACACACACATTCTGCAAAAGAAGAAAAAGATTAGACATAGGTGAGGGGAGGCGGACAACCAAACTACTACATCCCTCCCAGCTAAATTTGCCTCGCCTCACCTCATCATGTCTCAATCCCCATCTTCATTCATTCACAATGCTTTTGACATCACCCAGTCATACTCTTTCACTCTGCCTCTCCTCCTAGTCACAGGTCCATCAACTGTCTCTGGCATCTGTCGTAATGTCTCCTCATGTCATTCCATGGCCCCTTCTCTATGTACTTCATCCACACACACATCCGACATTCCCTGCCCAATCCCACTCAAATCCTCAACTAACCTCTCTACTACATCCATCAAACCTTCCCATTCTTTCATAGCATTTATCGACTCTTGTTCCAATTTCGCACTTATCCCATTTATACTCTCTAGCATAGACTCAGACTCATTCAAAGGAAACTTACAAATACTGTACGTTCTATCATATACTCCATCTCGATCTTGCACAAACCCAGAAAACTCTCTCACATCACTCTCAACGAACTGTTCAATCCATTCATCCCTTCTCAACCATTTACTCTTACGCTTCCCCCTTCCATGTTCAACTAACACTAACTGCTTCCACTCTAAAGCACTAGCTATATCATCCACCATTTCACAGTCTTCCATTCTTTCAGACAGATATTCATTCACCGGATGTTGCACCAAATATACAGGAGATTCACAACACTTTCGCAACTGACCTTGATGCGTTCTACGTTCGTCCAAACTTCCATCCTCTCTTTCACGAACTATCACATAACTTACCCCATTCGATCAAACCATTTTACTAGAAACAGACCTTCAAATTTCTCTTTCAACTTATCCACATTCGGTCTAACTTTTGTCTCAATCTCCTTTAGTACTTTATCACCCACAGAAAAACTCTCAAACCTTTCATTCCCTTTTCTTCACAACTAACGATCCTTCTCACTAAGTCCCATATGTGGCCTAATCATTCGTTCAAAGTTCATCAAATACTTACATGGTGACATTCCAATCGCTTTATGCAATGTCATGTTATACGCCCAAAGCACTCTTCCCAAACATTCATCCCATTCTTTCCCATCTTTCACCATCAATCGTAACATCTCACTCAAAGTTCTTATCGTTCTTTCAGCCAAACCATTCGCACTAGGCATATACGGCGTCGTTCGCACATGATCTATTCCACATTCACTCAACATCTCCTCAAAAGCATGTCCCACAAACTTGGGTCCATTGTCACTCAACATTCGCACAGGCTTACACATGTACATGGGC
The DNA here is from genome assembly GCA_963969495.1 of Ceratothoa steindachneri. Taxonomy (NCBI): domain Eukaryota; kingdom Metazoa; phylum Arthropoda; class Malacostraca; order Isopoda; family Cymothoidae; genus Ceratothoa; species Ceratothoa steindachneri. The sequence goes on along the minus strand of OZ018328.1, from coordinate 36,940,268 downwards.
AACATTCTCTCACTCACTTCTCTAGCAACAGTCAATAAGATTTATTTGTCACAGGTGCAGCATATGCAAATTTGCTCTTATGATCCACCATCACAATCATCCCTACATACCCTCTTGCAGTCCTCGGAAAAGACACGCAATCGATCGCCACCATTTCAAAGGGTTCATTCACACTCAACTTTAATACAGGTGGGGCAACATACACTCTCTGATACTTTCTCTTCTGGCACACTTCACACATAGTCGCTACATCCACGCAAATCTTTCTCAAAAAGGGACTAAATATACATCCTTTCATACATTCCCACAATTTATTCTTACCCATATGACCAAACCTATCATGCACAATCTTCGCCATTCCAATCGTGCCACACACGGAAAACACCGGAATATATACATCCTCATGATCTATACATTGCATAAAATACACTAAACCCTTGCACACTACAAACTTTCCAGCAAACCTTCTAAACTCTCTTAATATGAAACTCCATTCATTCACAGGAACACTGGTCATCAGGCTATCTTTCAATTCATGCACCATCGGACATGACTCTTGCATGCTCTCTATATCTTCAGCAGTCAACAGCTCTTCACTCAAATCGACACCTGCCACTCCTACAAATCCAGTTGAGCCTACAAGCTCACTCTGCAACTTCCCAACTGTTACACCATCTTTTACTAAACATTCATTACATACATCCACTGAAATCCTATTCTTACGCAGAAAATCAATCCCAAACAGAAAACAATAAGGTAACTCATTCTCGCTTAGTACAACAAATTCATGCAATATATCATTCAACTTTCCCATGCTTACAGACAAACTCACTTCCTCCCATGCCATAATACGTCCACTTCCGAGTCCACTTAGCGAAACTGTCACACCTTTTCTAGAAACATTCCAACTCATATTATCAACATCACACACAACTTTTGCCTTAACCAAGGAAATTTGCACACCTGTGTCAATCATTCCACAATAGCTCTTCCCATTCATAGTCAAGGTAACTTGCACTCTCTCTTCAAGTCCATGTTCACACATTATATTCAATACTTCTGTCTGTTCAACAAACACTTCTGCAGGATCAAAACCTTCATCTTCACTAACAGGAACAATTCCTTCACAAACATGGTCAATCTCTCTTCTTACATAATTCTTCTTCTCAATCAGCCAATTATAATGCACACCACTCAAACATTGCAGATGCAACTCACACCCATTCACTCGGTCTACACCTTTACCACGATACATCGCTGGCTTCTCCACACCATAATGCACATATATTCTAACACCAAACCGCTTACTCACTATCGCTAATACTTCCTGAAACATCATCACTCCTGGCATACACATACTTCTCAACTCTTTTCTTAACCTACTTGAATTTTCCATTCCTAATTGCTCTGGTCTCTTACACGCTTCTTCCATAACCACCTTTCGTAATGCATTCACACTTTCTTGGCACCTTTTCAAGCAATCCATCTTTCAGCAAATCTTGTAAGCCATATAACACACTTTCGAACATAGAATCACCTCCACCCTTACATTTTCTTCCAACAACTACACCTGCTGGCAAATACTCAGGATTTAAGCTTACAGTCTCGCTCTCATTCAAACTACATGGCAAACGTGACATCAAATCAGCAATCACATTCCTTTCACCTGGCAAATACGCAACCACAAAATCAAAATCACTCAAATCCTCTATCGTCCTTGCAAGCCTACTATCAACTAACCTCATATGCTGAAAATACACTAGTGGCTGGTGATCTGTTCTCACTACAAACCGTAATCCATACAGAAATGGTCGTAATGACTTGAGACAGAATCTTAACGCAGCCAGCTCTCTTTCAATCGTTGAATATGCACGCTCTGCCACACTAAACGCCTTGGAAACATAAGAAATTACTCGCTTTCTTTCAACCCCATTTACAACTTGATCTTGCATCAAACATCCACCCATCGAATGACCATTGCATCCGTATACACTTCAAGCATTCCTGCATTTGTTCCATATGCTGGATACGCAAGTTCCACATCTTTTGCAACTTCTGCTTTTAACTTTTCAAACGCTGCATTCATAGAGTTATTCCACTTAATCACAGTATTCTTCTTTTTCCCAGTCCATACACTCAACGGTTTCATTACACCTGAATAATCTTTCATAAACTTTCTTCCAAACTCAACTAAACCAAGAAATCCACGCAACTCTCTCACTGTGGTAGGCTTAGGAAAATTCCTAACCTTTCCCACAAACTTCTCCGATTTACGCAATCCAACCTCACTCACTTTATGTCCTAAAAACTCAACTTCACTAGCAAACCATACACATTTAGACAACTTCACTTTCACACCAACCTCTTCCAACTTTCTTAAAACATCCTTCACCAAGGTCATATGTTCTTCCATGTTCTCACTCATCACCAAAATATCATCCAAAAACACTCGTACATTCTTAAACGGAAAACCACTCAACTCTACATTCATAGCATGCTGAAAAGCAGCTGGAGCATTCCACAACCCAAAGCTCAGGTTTCTGAACTGATAATGGCACTTTGAGGTAGAGAACGCCGTAATAGACCTACTCTTCAGCCACAGGCATCTAGTAGTATCCATGTACCAGATCCATCTTAGAAAACACTTTCATTCCATACATACTGTACACACATTCAGACACAACACTCATAGGAAACTTGTCTTTCAGCGTTCGTTCATTCACTCTTCTATAGTCAATACACAGTCACAAACGTCCATCTGGCTTTCATACAGGTACAATCGGACTATTCCAGGCACTCGCACTCGGCTCAATCACGCCAATTCTCTCTAATTCCTCACACTGTTCCTCAATCTCTTGAGCCACAGGGGCAGGGAAATGACAAGGCCTTTGATATATTGGCATATCGTCGCTCAAAATTATTTTGAACTCAGGCAAGCGAGCGTTGCCAAAGTCCTCATCTCCTTGACTCAAAGCACCTCTCCTATTCCACAACATCCTGTAAACTTTTTGCTTCTCACATTCTCTCAACTTTTTTTCCAATTTCACTTGCTCAATCAAATCTTCATACTTCCAAACATTCGACGTTACACTCACGGAAAACACATTTGCATTCACCACATGCATATCATTCTCCATATTCACCACTGTATTTAACACACCCAATTTATCTCCCACTTGCACTCCTCTAAGACTCTTCCTTCGCAGATCAGGCCAAACTTGTATGCAGACACGCAGATCTTTCATATCAATTATACCATCAAACACATGCACCACTCGCCTTAATTGATAGTTTGCAGCACTACCATCCAAGACATATATATTCCTATCAATCTCATTTATCTCAACATCCAAATTCCATCCAATCCTTACACTCAATGTTTCATTCTGCTTGACAGGCACACTCTCAATCGCATATACCTCCAGACCTTTCATGATGTTCACTCTTCCATCTGGATTCACATACCATTGAAACTTCATACTTCCATTCTTCTTACATTTAATCATCTCTAAATCAGGGTAAATCACAATACCATTCGCTTTCAAAAACTTATAACCTAATAGCATGTCATACTTCTTGTTTACACCTTCTACAACACAAAATCCATCTTCATTCATCCAGACACTGGCAATCAAAACACTCTCTCTAAACCTTGCAACAATCGGCACATCCTGTTCACCTAATCCAGTCAAATGATATCCACGATCCTTAACTTCACTTACTTTCATTCCTACAAATGCTTCATAGTACACCACATTCACCTGACATCCTGTATAAATCAATGCACTAACTTCTCATTCTCCACACTTAATTTGAACACACACACACCTATTCACTCTCTGACCACAATTCACTCCACGATTTGACAATCCTTCTCTCACATTCATCACTTGCACTCTAGAGAATTGCCCAGAAGGAACCCTCTCATTCCTTAGTTTCCCTGAGTCGTATCCTCTCGATTACTTGCAGCATTCCCATCCATTCTTTCATTCATGCATCTTTCACCAGTCCTACACAACCTTGTTGCATGACCTACTATTCTAAATTTACCACAGGTAGCTCTTGGACTGGCACACATCCTGGTATAATGCCCTATCTGCCTACAATTCCCACATACTCCAGGTCCACTCATATTTACTCGATCACCTTCCCTGCAATCTCGTACCAAGTGGCCCATTCTTCCACATCCATAACACGCTCTTTCCCTCGCACGACTACAATCTTTTATCATGTGCCCCATTTGTCCACAGCCCAAGCAACGTCCTTGTGACCAGCGACAATCAGCCCTCATATGCCCAACTTTCTTGCACCTCAGACACCTAGGCTCATTTACTCTAGATCTCCTGTCATTCCTACCATTTGTGTGACCACTATTCCGACCATTCTGAACCCTACTCCAACCATTTCAACTTTCACTCCTACTTTTACTCCCTCTCGGTTCACGGCCAACATACACACACTGTTGTTCATTCTGCCCGTAATAATTTTCTAAAAATCTTATCACATCAATCGGGTTCTCTATCAGCGCATCCCGATAGGACCGGAACTAAGGCAACTTACTTCTACTTGAGTTGCGCACAGTGTGAATCGAGGCCTCCTCCCTTCCATAATCCTCAAATTCATGGTCCTCTAACATCTCGAGTACATCCTTCCATAGCAATCTTTCACCAGCCCATTTCATCTTCTCTTTCCTCTTATACATCACATACTCACTCACTTCATTCAGAACCGTATTTAAAAACTTCTTCATCAGCTCCTTATTCCCATTTATTCCGTCATCTCCAAATCTCATTCGTGCCAAGGACTAAGCGATGCGCATAAGAATTCACATCCTCATTCTTCCCCATTCTCGCTTCCTCAAACCCATTTGTTTTCTTATATTTCACACTTGTCTTCATCCTCTTACAGTGGTCTATTATTCTCTCTTTCATAACCTCCGACTTAGGCTCACCCACGCTCATAATCGTCTGGTAAAAATCCTTCATATGCCCATCCAGAAACTCGCACAACTCTTTCACCCAAAACCTATTATTCTCTCCAAATTTTTCCTTACAATAATTTTCATACTCTTTCAAAAACACTTTCACATCTTTTGCTCCTTCCACTCTAAACTTACTTAACTTTGGCACTTCTCTGATCAGTATACTCCGATGAACCTCAGCATCACTTTCACTATCACTCACTTCTCTCCCACTTTCACTCATGCCTTCATTCGAGCTGAAATACAAGGAGTCAATACTAGCCAGTCGGGTCCTTTCCTGTCGGTCTGGGCATCTAGTCTTTGGGGTCTTCTTTTTTCGGTGCCTAGTCATTTGCAGGGGTTCCTTTATGCCTGTCAATCCCTTTTTATCATTTCCATTCCAAGTGGAGTGGAGGCCACCCGCCCACCAATTACACCTGATTCTCCAATTTTCTCATTCAGCATTCGCATCAATCTTTCCTCCATTCGCACCTCACTGTCTTTAATCCTCTCTTCCATTCTCACTTCCATCTCCCTCATTTTCCTTTTCAAACTATCATTCTCTTCCCTCAAATGCACATTTTCTCTGTCTTTCTGCCACACTAACTCATTTAGTCTTCTCATCTCCAACTCCATGGCCCCAATCTGTTCCTCCTCCATTAGGTATATATATATAATATATATATATATATATATATATATATATATATATATATATATATATATATATATATATATATATATATATATATATATATATATATAGTGGGCCTTACAACTTTACCCTGGCCACACACACACAAATAAGGAAGTGTTTAGGGCTTCACAACCAGATTGCCCAGTGCCACTATGTGAGTCTGTCCAACTTTCTTCAGCTCTGGGAGCGCTATTACCGGTATGGGATGGGGGGGGGAAGGGAGGCAGGCCCGCTTTCTTGAGGGATTGAGAGGTTCGTTATTCTTAAGGGACTGGGAGTCCAGGTCCAGCCAAGGCGAATGATTCGCACTCAAGGATGAGGAAGTAATGGTTCCAGTCAGAGCGGAAAGTGTGAGGGCTCAGGCCCCAATCGATACGTCCCTTTACTGCCACACGAGAGTCAAGATTGGCTTCAGCCATCTCCGAAAGCCAGATGTCGACGACAATCGGTACCACAGAACTGGAAAAGAGAAGGCACATTCAGTCACCTATTCACTGCCACACTCAAACATCTTTACTCCTAACTCATTCAACCATATCCACTCTCACACAATCTTCACTCATCTATATTCCATCTAGGTGGCTCTTCCTTCTTCAGTCACAACTAATGACTTCCAAACTTTTCCAGTCAGAGCGGAAAGTGCGAGGGCTCAGGCCCCAATCGATACGTCCCTTTACTGCCACACGAGAGTCAAGTTGGCTTCAGCCGTCTCCGAAAGCCAGATGTCGACGACAATCGGTACCACAGAACTGGAAAAGAGAAGGCACATTCAGTCACCTATTCACTGCCACACTCAAACATCTTTACTCCTAACTCATTCAACCATATCCACTCTCACACAATCTTCACTCATCTATATTCCATCTAGGTGGCTCTTCCTTCTTCAGTCACAACTAATGACTTCCAAACTATTTCTATAGAAAAATATTAGCTGAAAGAATCCGCCTAAAAAGAAAACAGGAGATGAATGGGGGAGCACGATAGAGATCCATCGAGTCCCTCCACACAAAGCAAAGACGGTGATCACAACATCCACACAGACACATTCTGCAAAAGAAGAAAAAGATTAGACATAGGGGAGGGGAGGCAGACAACCAAACTACTACACCCCCACCCATCACGGTACTGGGACAGGTAACGTGCGCGAAGGTTACCCAGACTGGAATATTTGACAAGAATGTAGCGAACAGTCTAGGGGACGACGCAGGAGTTGCAATAGGGCGGTGTCCGCGCATGAAGCAAGAGCCGAGCGCAACTCACTCACAGTGAACCTGTCGTTGAAGGGTTCTCCGCCTCTAGAGGTAAAGTCCAGCCGGCGGCCTTCCGCGACATGACGACGTGCATTGAATGCTGGCAGAGCAGCATCCCGGATAGAGAATGCGGAAAAAGCGGTCGTGAAGGATTCCGCCACGAACGCTGGATCCGAGATTGCGGTCCCATTCTCCTGGAGAACGGGAGGAGAGTCTTGCGAGAACTTGCCCCGAATCCTTTGGACTCGCTTCCACACCTCTGCTAAAGGGGTCTTCCCGTTAAGTGAAGACACATATGCTCACCAAGAAGAGCCGCGGAGGTGCTTTGAAATATACAGGAACATAGCCCTAGCCCGACGAAATTCACCGACAGTGAAATTGTTCGGGCGGCGCTTATAGCGCATGTAGGCATAACACTTCTTTTTGAGGGCCATCTCACACTCGGCCGACCACCATGGGAGTGGTCGGAGTGCAAAACGGCCAGACGTTCTATGAATAGTAGTCAGGCCCGCGGCGATGAGGTTGCCAAAGAAGAACTCAACGGCCTCATCTACCGAGCTAAACTCCTCAACTGAGATAGAGAATTCAGTCATTTCCTGAAATGCAGGCCACCGCACCCACGCCAAATGCCACCGAGGTGGGCTCTCAGGCGGCAGTTGCCCTGAAAATGATATTTGAATGGGAAAGTGATCACTACAATGGAGGTCATCGACCACCCCCTAATCAAAATCAGGCTAGGAAATCTAAAGAGCACCAAGATAGGTCAAGGCAAGAAAATGAAGCGGTTCTCAGACAGTGATGCGTAAACTCATCCACATTTAGGACACCCATCTCAAGCTATTCGATCAGATCGGCAAGGACTTGTCCCGTGGGATTTATTGAGTAATCTTCCCAGAGAGGATGCCTGCCGTTCAGATCTCCAAGCAAGAGAAAGGGCCTCGGCAACCGTACCACGACGCGGCGGAAGTCCCTTTCCTCGAAGTCAGCTGACGGCGGAATGTACGCAGAAATGATAGTATACCTCCTATCCAGGTGCAGTTGCACTGTCACTGCCTGAAAGGAGGTATCTAAAGAGAAAGGAAGAACAGAGATATTATGCCGGGTGTAAACCGCACATCCCCCCAGCTCGGCCATCCCGTGGTGGTGGGGTCGCAAGAACTTTATACCCTGGGAAGGCGGGCAGGGGGCACGCGCCTAGCATGGTCTCCTGGAGAAAAATAGCTAACGGAGAACGGGACGAGACGAGCCTCCGCAGTTCCTCTCAGTTGGTCGGGAGTCCACGGCAAATCCATTGAAGGAATATGCCGTCCAGGCCTAGCTCGGAGGAGACGCGGGGGCCCTCCTCGAACAGAAGACCCTCACGGAAATGGCCGTACGCTTCCCGGCGGCCGAACCCCGGGCGCTGTTGGCCGGACAAGGCGCTGTCGCCTTCGAGGAATCCACCTCGAAACCTTAGGCGGGCGTTGCGGCTTCGGAGGCAGGGGACCCTCTTTTCGAGGAATCACCGTCTTCGAGCCAATTGCTCCACCACTAGGCGTGGGCGAAGGAGCCGAAGCTCCTTTGTTGAAGTCCTCCTTTCGGGGGACAGCTTTAGGAACCCCCAGAAGATAGCCTGGCACTCAACTTCAGGGGTGTTGCCTCCTGTGAGTCTAACGACTCGGTGGAGGCGCGTGGCCATTTTGCCTTACGGGACCGGTCACGCTGGGGAAAGAGGGGGGAGCCCTGGTTTTAGCCAGGCTGGGTAGGAACCCTTTTTGCCGCCAGCTTTGCTTTACCAGGGGAGCGCTCGGGTTGAGTAGAGCCCGCAGAAGGGCTCCGAATGGGCGCGGAAACAACCGTGCTCGTTGGCCTGGATGGGCCAGGAGCAGAGGGTGCCTTTCTAACTATTAAGGCATATGACGCCCCAGGCGCAGCCGGGCGCGCCAGGACCAAGTCCTTAGCCTCGCAGAATGAGAGTCGATCCTGGGCTTAAACGGCCAGGATTTCTTTCTCAAAGAGATATGCAACACATTGCTTCGAAGAAGCGGGGTGCGGCTCTCCGCAATTGACACACTTGGCCACACACGATTTAGACTTATTGTGTGTGGCCTTGGAGCAGTTTACACAGACTTCAGGGGACCCCAACTTTGCACGTCTACAAGAACGATTTGTATGGCTGAAGCGGTGACAGTAATAGCACCGCCACGGCAGTGGCACGAATGCCTTCACGCGGTAGTGGTACCAACCGGCACGCACCGATGCAGGGAGCTTGTCACAGTCGAATGTGAAGTCGAAGAGTGTAGGGGTGGATCTTGAGGCCCCTCCCTGTTTTCTCATCACACGTTCGACCTTGACCACCCCATGGTCGGCCAGCTCTAAGGTGATGTCCTCAATGGATTGGTCAACAAGTTCCCTCACATAAACTACTCCTTTCACAAAGTCCATGGTAGAGTGCGACGTCACACTCACCGGGGTGCCATGAAGTGTCCGAAGAGCACTTATCTTGGCCGCCTCAGCGGGATTCGCCAGAAGGCTCCCGTCCGAGAAACGGGTCACCTTCGGCTCTCTACCAATTGTACTAGCTAATCCTCTCCTCTGATGGATCATGTTGCCCTAGGCCAACATGGGGCCATCAGTGAAGCGAATAACGAGGAAGCGTTTGAAGCCAGCGGGCTCGAAAACGCCAGGTAACCTCTGAATCAGGGGCCCCGATGTTATCGAGGCTCCGCCCTGTGCACTTTTTGCCTTAATTGGGGGCTCCGTACCCGGTGTAGCAGAGGGGCCGGATATGCAGATCTTGGCTTAGTCGCCTACCAAAGTGGCAGCAAACCCATCCGTCCCGGCAGCCCCTGCGGATGGAGAGGAGCCCTGAGTCTTTTTATTCTTGTTGTTCTTCTTTTTTGGAGTGGAGGTCGGAGAATGTACACACTTCTAACCTCCGTCAGCAGAAGCCCCTAGGCCAGATGGACCAGCCTCAGCCACGTCCTTCTCTGAAATGGAGAAGGTCCTGGTGGTCGCAGGGGCACCAGGTGGAGGAGATCCCTCCCCTCCTTGTACTGCCTCAGAAACCCCAGCCATTTGAGGACCTTGCATGGGGGCGGATTCGGTGCCTGGTGCCAAGCCTGGATTACCCCCCATGGAAGGCCCTACCATCTGAGGCTGGGTCGCCTCAAGGACCATATCTATCTCAGAGGGGGCGTCCAGTTCGCCATCACCCCCCATGCCATCGCAGGTCCCATTGTATCTTTGTCTCTAGTTGTGTGTGGGGAGACACAGGCCTTGACTCTGGCAAGTTTCAATATTCTTGCCAGCAGGTTTTTTGAGGGAAGCGACCGAAGGGGCCTGGCTTCCCTCTCCCCCCTAGGGGGGTTTGCCCTACCGAGCTGCTTTAATGGGACCAGTTGGCTATGGGCTGCCTGCTGGCTTTTTTGGCAGTCCTCTTGGAAAGAAAAGGAGTGACTGCCGCTGGAAGCAGGGAGGTGCCCGAAAGCACCGCCAGAGAAGGGGGTGAGGGGGAGTCCCCTACACCTGTAGGCATAGACGAGGAGTAAGCCTCCTCTCCAGTCAAAGAAAAAACGGAGGCTTCCCCCCTCTGTGCTTGCACAGGGGGGGGGGGACCTCCGTTTTTTCTGTGGAGCTGCCCGAGGGCGGCTCCTTTGATAGTATAGGGGAAATTAAGGGGAGATTTTGATTTCTATCATCATTGGGCATGGTGACCCTAAATTTTCTACGGGACGCAATAGCTCATCACCTCTCACAGTTGCCCGTACTGCAAAAGGTGCTTACAGGCCTGGCAGAGCCAGGTGCCGCCATTTAGGACCACCCCTCACGCCTGGTGGCCTGGCAGTCCATCGGCATGGCGGTTCCACCTTAGACACAGGGTAAAAAGATAGATTGTGAAGAGGAAAGGAAAAGAGATGTGAGGAAGGTATGGGTGACAATCAAGCAGGTTGTTAAAAACCAACCACCCCAGACCGGAACTCATGGGTTAGGGAACATTGTTCCCTCCCCCCTCAGCCCCATTCTGAGACAGTAGGCTTGAGAAGAAGGTCAGCATCTACCCTGTGAAATTAGAGGCTGACCAGAGAAAGTTGTGGGAGAGGTTGTATGAAAAGCGACTAAGTAGGGGAGAAATACAGGCTATCTGAAGGAAGGAAGAGAGGCTAAGCTTGGGCCGGACGGAGCACTGGATCCCGTCAGCACGGCGGCCAGGATGGCAAATCGCTGCGCCCCTTACGGGGTATGATGCCCTGAGTACCAGCAAGGTATATTGCACCAGCTTGGCTGAAAAGAGAGAGAACACCAGACCCCAGCCAGCTTTAAACAAAGGAAAGGATCTTGGAGCCATGTGTGTACACCAGTACAGCTCATGTAACAAAATGGTCCCTCAGAAATTTAAATGGAATACTACCAGTACTGTAGCAGCTTTGGGAGCAGAGGTATAATGACAAATGTTCAAAAGGTGTATCCTCCAGAGTACCCTCTTGAGTTTCACCCTATTCTTGAAGGACCTTCCTGGCCTTGAAGCTAAAATCTTTAAGGGAGGTGCTAGACCCACTGATACTAGCACAACATTCACTGTGCCCAGGATAAATGGAGAGGTATCTCTTTTGAATTGGTAAGAAGGGTCTCTGTAGAAGGTATGCAGAAGACAATAGTGGAATAATACAGCTCCATGCAATATTACTGAGTTTGCAAGACTCAAGCCAAAATAATAGCCTTGAATTGTTTAGAGACAGAAATAGATAGAAAAGTACCCTTTTTTTTATTATGGAAATCTTCTAAGAATATAGTAATAACTATTGTACAAAGGGAAACAGAGTATTTACAAAAGCTTATATATTAGGATATTAATAAGAAAGGACAAGAACAAAAGGGAGGCACACTAGGACATGAGGGGAAGGCCCACATCCTACCCAGAAGTTGAATTAATGGCCAACACAAAACAGAGTGAAATAAAATCAGGCAGTCGTACAGTCCACAGGTCTGTTTTGAGCACAAATGACACTGCTCATCTCATTAGTGGGCCAGGAAAGTGGCATTAAGACTTCAAACAGAAGGGATATGGCGTTAAAACTAACCCATTCCTGGGACTTAGAGCCATCTGTATATACAGGCACAGATACAGCATGACATGAGGAGTGCTTCAAAAATGCCGAAAGCAATACTCCCGGGGCAGTAAAAGCTATGGGAGTATAGGTGTGGCAAAAAAAAGATAAGGGTGGCATCCTGGGCAGAACCAGGGGCATAACCAGCCTGAGATCTATACCTAACTCTTGAATGAGTTTCCTAGCCATAAACGCAAAGGGCTTAGGGTATGACTCGCATCTCTCTGTGGCATAGACACCATCTATATCAACTGTGGATGCAGTGAGAGCTGTTGGCGAGTGACGACAGCACTGGGCTTGTGCACACAGGAGAATAATGAACTGTACATGACACAGAGCGAGTGGAATCTCTCCACCATCAACAAGTAGGCTCTCAATGGGGATGTGTGGAAGGCACTAGTTGCCAGGCAGAGACTGGTAAGGTGGATTGAGTCCACCTTCTGCAATATATGCTCGGCTGAAGATGCATAACAACCAAATTGATAGTCGAGTTTTGAATGAACAAAGGATGGGTATAAAAGTAAGGCTACTAGTATATATTGACACAGAATGAAGAATATTCATGGTGCAAATACAAAAGACCATAAGGCTACGAATATGAGCCTCCCAGGTGAGGTATTGGTCAAATACAAGACCAAGGAAATTGTGCAGGTCCACCACTTCCCAGAGAACCCCATTTAGAAAGGAGTCTGGGTCAGGGTGGAGCCATGGATGGTGACAGAAGTGCATCACCTTAGTCTTGGCCAAGGAAAACTAGAGCCTGTGCGCTTCATCATAGCGAAAGATGCGGGTCAATGCTCCCGAGTTGGCACCTGAATGCTGGTGGAGAAGATCCCAGCTAGAGAAAGTGGTCATGAAGGACTCTGCCATGGATGTGGGATCCGAGAATGCAGTCCCATTCTCCTGGAGAATGGGAGTTGGGGAAAGGGCTGTGAGAAATTGGCCCAAATCTTTTTGACTCGCTTCCACACTTCTGCTAGAGACGTCTTCCCATTAAGTGAAGACATGTATGCCCACCAGGAAGAGCAAAGAGCGGCATGTGTGCTTTGAAACATACTGGAACTTAGCCCTAGCTCGACAAAGTTCACAGACAGTGAAATTGTTTAAGCAGCGCTTATAGTGCATGTAGGCATAACGCTTCTGCTTGAAGGCCACCTCACACTCGGCTGACCACCACAGAAGTACTCAGCATGCAAAATAGCCAGACATTCTGGGAATAGAATAGTAGTAAGGCCCACTAGATGAGGTTGCTGAAGAACTCAATAGCCTCATCTACCAACCTAAACTCTTTGACTGAGACAGAGAAATCCGTCATTTCCTCAAATGCAGACCACAATACCTGTGGCAAGCACCACTGGGGCAGGCTATAAGGCGGCAGCTGCCCAGAAAATGATATTTGAATGAAAAAGGGATCACTACCATAGAGGTCATCGACTACAACCAGCACGAAATCTGGCTGTGCATCCAGAGAGCACAGAAATAGATCAAGACAGGAAAATGAAGTGGTTCTCAGGCAGGGATGCATAAACTCATCCACATTTAGGACACCCACCTTCATCTTATCAATCAGGCTGGTAAGGACCTTAGTCCTGGGATTGATGGAGTAGTCTCCCTGTGGTGAGATACAATGTAGCTTCCACACCTTTTTCACTGGTTCATATTCAATCACATACTCAAAGTCACTCATATCTTACAAAGTTCAAGCCAGTCTACTGTCCACCAATCTCATTCACTGCAGATACATTAATGGCTGGTGATCAGTCTTGATCACAAACTTCATCCCACACAAAACTTATAGCCGCTAACTCTTGCTCAACAGAAATACTTTAGCTCTGCCACATTGAAAGCTTATGACACATACCTAATTATTCTTCTTCCATACTCTCCATTCATATACTGCTCTTTCACCAAGCAACCACCCATGCAATATCCATTTGCATCTGTGTACAACTTGAGAGGTCTGGCATTCTCACTGTAATCTGAGTATGCTAACTCAACATCCTCAGCTGCACCCTCTTTCAGTTCGTCATATGCCCCATTCATACTATCCATTCACCTAATAACACTTCCTTTCTTACCCATCCATTCAGTCAGCGGTTTCATAATGCTAGAGCAGTTCTTGATGAATTTCTTCTGAAATTCAATCAAGCATAGGAAGGCCTTAAGCTGCCTTACTGTCACTGGCTTAGGAAAAGACCTCACTTTCTCAAAAAACATCTGACTTTCATTTCCCATTCTCACTAACATTATGCCCAAGAAACTCTACTTTTTTTGCACAAACCATTAACACTTACTTACCTTCACCTTCACTCCAATTACTTCCAAAGACCATAATACCTTATTTACCAACTCCTTTTGTTCATCAAAACTTTCATTCATAATCAAAATATCATCAATAAATGCAATCACATTCCTGCTACCAAATCCACATTCATTGCACGTTGAAAGGCACTGGGAGCATTTGCTAAGCCAAAGCTGAGGTTTCGGAACTGGTAGTGCTTCTTTGCAGTATAGAGAAAGCAATAGCCGGCCTACTATCCTCAGCAATGGGAATCTGGTAATACTTCCTGACAAGGTCCAACTTCATAAACAGATGCATTCCATGCATACTGTACACACATTGAAAAATGCTCTTTCACAGTCCTTTCATTCACTTTCTGATAATCCACACACAACCTTAATCTTCCATCTGGCTTTTGTATAGGGACAATCAGACTATTCCATGGACTTACACTCTCTTCAATCACACCCAGCTGTTCCAATTCCTCACAGTGCTCTTCTATATCCACAGCTATCGGTCGAGGTAAGTGTCAAGGCCTCTGATAAATTGGAGTGTCATCTATCAAGACAATCCTAAACTCTGGTAGCTGAACTCTTGCAAAATCATAATCACCCTTACTGGGCACATTGTAGTAGTTTGGTTGTCCGCCTCCCCTCCCCTCCCCTATGTCTAATCTCTTTCTTCTTTTGCAGAATGTGTGTGTGTGTGTGTCAATTGTGTGATCACCGTCTTTACTTTGTGTGGGGGGACTCGATGGATCTCTATTGTGCTCCCCCATTCATCTCCTATTTTCTTTTTATGCGGATTCTTTCAGCATATATTTTAGAACGTATTAGGTAAAAGTTCGGAAGTCAAGTTTGTGACTGAAGAAGGAAGAGCCGCCTAGACGGAGGATAGGTGAGTGAAGATTGTGTGAGAGTGGATATGGTTGAATGAGTTAGAAGTAAAGATGTTTGAATGTGGCAGTGAATAGGTGACTGAATGTGCCTTCTCTTTTCCAGTTCTGTGGTACTGATTGTCGACGACATCTGGCTTTCGGAGACAGCTGAAGCCAATCTTGACTCTCGTGTGGCAGTAAAGGGACGCATCGATTGGGGCCTGAGCCCTCGCACTTTCCGCTCTGACTGGAACCACCACTTCCTCATCTTTGAGTGCGAATCATTCGCCTTGGCTGAAGTTGGACTTCCAGTCCCTTAAGAAAAAGGAACCTCTCTTCCCTCAAGAAAGCGGGCCCGCCTCCCTTTCCCTCCCCCCCCCCCTCCCATACCGGTAATAGCGCTCCCAGAGCTGAAGAAAGTTGAACAGACTCACATAGTGGCACTGGGCAATCTGGTTGTGAAGCCCTAAACATTTCCTTATTTGCGTGTGTGTGGCCAGGGTAAAGTTGTAAGGCCCACTATATATATATATATATATATATATATATATATATATATATATATATATATATATATATATATATATATATATATATATATATATATATATATATCTTTTGGTTGTGGTTAAAGATAGTTAATATTTTGGAAATTGGGTAAATTTACATTTTTGTTTTCTGGGGTTGTGGTTGATTTCTATTTTTTTTTGTGTAAATTAAATTTAGAAAATACTCTCTCTCCTCAATACCCTCTTCTTGAACCACCGAGCAGACCTTGTAAGGGCAGCGGGAATCTTTGGCCAGGGAATCGCGATCCCGCCGCTACAACATCCTTTTGTTCATATAACATTCTTTACACATCTTCCTTCTCACTGTCATTCAAATGCTCTTCCAATCATACTACCCCTCTCAATTCATCATTTTCCACATTCACATCAAGTAAATGACTATTATCAATAACTGTGTACAGGTTGCCCATAGCATCACTAGCCTACACCACTCTAAATCTAGACTGGCCCTTCAATCCGGGACACACTTTCACACATACAAAGGGATCAGTTACACTCACCAATCCATCAAACACACATGCCACTTGTTGTATCTTATTCAGTAAATATACAAGACTCAATAGAGCACTAGTCAATCCACAATAAATCTAGCTGAATTCCACAATAAGGATGAGAGGGGTAGGGATGAGGAAAAGATACATTAGTCCAGTGCTAGGAATAGGATAGGGAAGGCCGAAGGGTTGACAATGGTATGGTCATGGGGACACAAAATGAGTTGTGAAGGTGACCTTGAGCTTTACAGGTAGTGAGTACCATCCTTAGACTGTCCCCACACTGACCGTTCCTCACTGGGTCACTGGTGTCAAGGAAGCACGGTAGGCGTGAACCAGGGAGTGCAGAATGGAAGCAGTCAAGCAAGGAAAGACATCAAGGCTTACACACCAGGCAGTGACAGGAGGGGGGAGGGGGGTATGGACACCTGGGTGAAACAAAAGAGTGGATGCATCCTCCCAGTGCAGCTCAACAAGGCGGTTCAGTAAACAAGATTAAAGGTAAAGCTAATAATGATAACAATAGCAATGCAAACAAAACTGAATTAATATAAGCAAAGGGATATAAGGAATTATTATCAGATAATAATAATAAATATGGACCAAAGAAAAATAAGAGATAACAACATTAATATCAAGCACAAAACATCAGATTTAATAAAGAATATACCAGGTTTAAAATTAAGATTATAAAGGAGGATTAATATGTGCTAAGCTGCTCACCTCAGTCATCGTGCTCAAAACAGGTATTAATCCAAATGTGCAAGAAAGAAATTATGTTATAATTTAAGGTATGTTACAAAAAACAGCACATAAAAATATTACTGTGCAATCAAAGACAAGCCGTGCTAGAAGAGCTTAATATATAGCTAAAACATCTGAAAGAAAGAGTAGAGTTAAATAACATGATCAGAATAAGTTAGAAGGAAATCATTTCACAGCAATTCCAATTCCCAACTTCTGTACCCAGAACAGTCTCCCCCCCATGGTAAACCCAACTAAATGACAAGAAAACACCTCAAATGGAACACACCTCTTCAGCATGGCATACGGGACATTGTCCGGACCAAGCAAGAGCAGAACACAACTCACTCAAAGTAAACCTGTCATTGAAGGGTTCTCTGCCTTTGGAGGTAAAGTCCAGCAACACCAGGGCGGGCTCTCAGGCAGCAGTGGCCCAGAAAATGATCACTACCATGGAGGTCATCGATCACCTCCCAATCAAAATCAGGGAGGCAGGAAAATGAAGCGGTTCTTGGGCAATGATGGGTAAACTCATCCACATTTAGGACACCCAGCTCAAGCTCATCGATCAGGTCGGCAAGGACTTGACCCCAGGGATTAATAGACTCAGAGGGAATTGCTGCATTTGCCAAAAGGCTCACAACTCATCCACAATTAGGACACCCAGCTCAAGCTCATCGATCAGGTCGGCAAGGACTTGACCCCAGGGATTAATAGACTCAGAGGGAATTGCTGCATTTGCCAAAAGGCTCACATCTGAGAAACAGGTCACCTTGGACTCTTTCCCAATCACATGCTGCCATCAGTGGAGCGAATAACCAGGAAGCGTTTGAAGCCAGCAGGCTAAAAAATGCAGGGTAGTCTCTGAATGAGGGGCCTCTATGTAATTGAGGCTCCACTCTGCACACTAGCACTTTTGGTCTTAGTCAGGGGCTCTGCACCTGGGGGAGGGGGGGGGGGGCAGAGGGGCCAGATGTGCCGATCTTGGCTTGGTCGCTTACTGAAGTAGCAGACCCATCCGTCCTCGCAGCCCCTGTGGATGGATAGGAGCCCTGAGTGTTTTCTTTTGTTTCTTTTCTTCTTAGGAGAGGATGGTGGGGAATGAACCCGCTTCTCCACTCCGCCGACAGGGGCCCCCAGGCCAGATGGACTGGTCTCAGCAAGAGCCTTCTCTGCGATGGAGAAGGTCCTGGCAATTGCAGGGGCACTGGCTGGAGGAGGAGATCCCTCCCCTCCTTGTATTGCCTTGGAGCCCCGCGCTGTTTGAGGAGGATCTTGGGTTCGGTGCTTGGCACCAAGCCCGGATTCACCCCCATGGAAGGCCCTACCATCTGAGGCTGGCTCAACTCAAGGACTATGTTAATCACAGAGGAAAGGCCTCCATGTGGCCATCTTCCACAGGACATCACAGGTCCCATTGAGAGCAGTCTCTAGGAGGGAGGAAGGCATGTGCCTTGAACCCCGCTAGGTTAAATATTTGAGCTGATGGGCCCTGTCTTCCCTCTCCCCCATAAGGGGGTTTGCCCTACCAAGTCACTTCAATGGGAAGCAGTCAGTTAGGGGTTGCCTGCTGGCTCTCTTGGCAGTCCCCTTGGAAAATAAAGGGGGGACTGCCGCTGGAAAGGAGGTACCTGAGGGCACCTCCTTACAAGGGGGTGAGGGGGAGTCCCCTACACCCATGGGCAAAGGAGATTTACATCATTGGCATGGTGACACTATTCTTTTCATGGGATGCAGACGCTAATCACCTCTTACTGTAGCCCACTCTGCAAGGGGTGTGTACGGATCTGGCAGAGCCAGGTGCCACCATTTTAGGCCACCCCTCCTGTCTGGTTTTGGAGTGAATGTGAGTATGTGTGAAGGGACATTCTCCCACCGCTTTCCCAATACCCTCTCCCTCCCTCTGTAAGAATGTGTGTGTGAATGGGAATGTTGTTTTTTTCTTTTTATATATATAAATTGATTTTCATGTTTTGTATAAAATGTTTTTTCTATTCAACTCAATGTTAAATATCTTTTTTGAAAGGCCATTCTTTTAAATTCCAAGATAATCCTACAATCTGTAAAGGGTGGCAGAGACTGTAGGGTTTGAGGTATGCCATACAAAGTTATTGTATATCCCATTTGGAAGGAGGAGGGCTTCTATATAGCCTCAATATACGACCGGATTGCAATATAATATTATATCGAGTTTGGAGGAACCAGCCTTTTTTTTGTGAAAAAGTCTGCAACAATTGTGAACATTCAAGTGACAACCGGCAGGACTTTTCCCCTGGGGGTAAAACGTGAGGCCTTTTCTATTTTTTGTATTGTGTTGGATTGAGTTTTATGCTTCTTTTTATAGGATTACATACCGGTTTTGTTTGTGCATTTATCTCATTTTGTTTCTTCTTTGTCTTTTGGTTTGGTTGTAAGTACTTTTGTAAATATTTTTGTTTCGTTAGCTTAACTGATTACCTCTTGGACTGTTTAGATCAAATTTTGTTTGGGTATAGGACTGTTATTTTGATATTGTAATTGCAAATTTATCAATCTAATTTTTTGTTTGGGTGTATAAGTAACGATGTAGCGGGCTGAAAGCAACACTAGCCTCGCGTTCCAACCTTATCCTAGAATTTATGAACCTTGAGAACCCCTGAGAAAGAATTGATACAATTTGATAAACAGTCCTTTACTTTACAAAAAAATACAGTGATAATTACAGTTTATATTTACAAAAAATAAACACCGGTGCGCATTCAAAATAAATACTCTATACCAATTTCAATCTTCCCAACCGAAAACAAAATAAAATATGACGGGCGCAGAGAATAATTGTACAAACCCAAACAAGGTCCATGCAACAAAATGAAAAAACAACCGAATGAAAAGGGGCATGGGACTATCACTTGTGCGCTGGGGTGGTGGTAGTAGGCCAATAAAAGGGGGGCAGGCTCATCAGCCAATGCAGGTGGCAAGCAAGGTAAGAAAGCCCTCCGTCTCAGGGCTGGGCGGAGCACTCGCCTCAAGAACTCCTCTTGCAGTCCATAAAAGCTTCCACTCTCTAAGTGAACATCCAAGTGTGCATGACAAATTCCCGTTTATAACTTTTATAATTCCTAAATATTTACTCATATTTATAAAAGATTTAAACAAAATATATCTCTGAAAAGAGAATACAATTGGTTAACATTATTTGTATTAATCAAAATTGTCTACCCACACACTGTAGTAGTTTGGTTGTCCGCCTCCCCTCCCCTATGTCTAATCTTTTTTCTTCTTTTGCAGAATGTGTGTGTGTGTGGATCGTGTGATCACCGTCTTTGCTTTGTGTGGAGGGACTCGATGGATCTCTATCGTGCTCCCCCATTCATCTCCTGTTTTCTTTTTAGGCGGATTCTTTCAGCAAATATTGTTAGTTTAGTAGTTTGGAAGTCATTAGTTGTGACTGAAGAAGGAAGAACCGCCTGGACGGAGGATAGGTGAGTGAAGATTGTGTGAGAGTGGATATGGTTGAATGAGTTAGGAGTAAAGATGTTTGAGTGTGGCAGTGAATAGGTGACTGAATGTGCCTTCTCTTTTCCAGTTCCGTGGTACCGATTGTCGCCGACATCTGGCTTTCAGAGACGGCTGAAGCCAATCCTGACCCTCGCAAGTGTGCCTACCTTTTGGGGCAATTTTCTAATGTGTGGACCTTGGCCAGCACCTTCCAGTCTCCAGGGAGTGGTTGAAGCAGCATCCAACCGACTGTGACCCAGCAGTTGGTACCAACAAGCGTCCCAGCAACCCAAAATCCTCGGCTTTGCCGAGTCCTGGACCCCTCAGAATCCTGCAGAAAGTGATCCACCTCCCACTTTCTCCAATACGTCTCACTCGATTAGATAGTTAAGGGTGCACCCATCTTTCACGATATCTTGGTTCTAATATTCGTTGCGTGGCCAAGATCTTATTGTAAGGCCTTTTGTGTAAATATACATGTGTTTGTTGGCCAAGGTATTATTGTGAGGCCAACTATATATATTTTTTTTGTGTGTTTAGAAATTGTAAATATTTTGGTGATTGGTTGAATTTGCATTTTTATTATTTACTGGGGTTGTGGTTGATCGCCATTATTCATTGGTTTTTAATAAATTTAGAAAATACTCTCTCTCCTCAATACACTCTCCTTGAACCACCGAGCGGACCTTGTCAGGGCGGCGGGAACTTTTGGCTGGGGACTCACGATCCCGCCGCTACAACACTCACACAGGGGTAGAGAAATATATATATAAAGGGGGGTGGGAGAATGGCCCTACAGACACACACACACACCGCTCCCCCAAAATGAGATCTCTTGTAAATATTTATCCATATTTTTCTTGTAAATAAAGGACTGTACATACAATCCGTTTCATTCCTCCCTCAATTTCTCATGTCCGAATTAGTGTAGGAAGTGGGTTAAAATGCTTGGGATTAGAGTATAGATTTTTGGCCCGCTACATGGTAACCTGAGTGTCCTTCGGCATGGTGGGTCCACCTTGGGCATGGGGTAAAATGGTCCCAAACCGGACCTCAGGGGTTAGGGAACATTATCCCCCACACACTCAGCCCTGATCCAGGATATTTGGCTGAGAAGAAAGTCAGCATCTACCCTGTGAAAATAGAGGCCGACCAGAGAAAGGTGAGAGAGATGTTGTAGGGGAAGTGAGGAAGTAGGGGAGAAACACAGGCTGTCTGAAAGAAAGAGAAGAGGCTAAGCTGGGGGCGGACAGGGCACTGAGTCCTGTCGGTACGATGGCTATGAAGGCAAATCGTCGCGCCCCTTACGGGGTACATAACATTAAAAAAACAAAAGAACAACAAAAAAACACACCTTTAATAACATTTAACCATTACTTTTATAAGGGAGAGAATGTTGATGTAATTTACTTCGATTTTAGCAAAGCTTTTGATAAGGTTCCACATAGGAGACTAATTCACAAGTCAAAAATGCATGGGATATGTGGTAAAGTTTGGAATTGGATAACTGAATGGCTAAAAGACAGGAAACAGAGAGTTGTGCTGAATGGGGTGAGGTCACAGTGGAGGGACGTTATCCGTGGGGTACCTCAGAGGTCTGTTCTAGGCCCTTTACTATTCATAGTTTATATAAATAATCTTTTAATATCTGGAGTAAGAGAATCTAACAGGGAGGAAGGAAAGGATAGAGAAAGGGAAGATATGGAATACTGTAAAGAACTGATCTCTGAATGTACTGGGGTTGGAGAGATGGAGATGGAAAAAGTATTGCGGATGGGCAAAAGGGAGGGGAGTACAAAAAAAGGGCAGTTTTAGTAAAATTGAAAGAAGCAAGAGAAAAATGGCATATAATAAAATGCAAAAACCTAAAAAGATTACACAAGAAAGAAAATAGAAATATATTCATAGTTCCGGACCAGATAGTGAAAGAGAAATTGGAGAGTAAAAGATTAAAGGAAGAATTGAGGGAGAAAAGAGAAAAGGGTGAGAGAAGATTTAAATTTTTGAAGGTAAAAAACAGAGGATGAGAAGATAAATGAGAAAAACATTATTATACATTATGTAAATATTAGAGGACTTACAAAAGAAAAGAATGTTTAAGTGGAAGCAATGGTAGTTGAAAATACCATATTGATACTAACTGAAATACATTTGAAATGATAAAATAGAGGTAAGTGAAAATCTAAAAACAATCAATATAATGAGAGAGGAGGGAGACAAGAAAGGAGGAGGAATAATGCTGCTATACAGAAGAGACAGCATGTTTGAAGATGAAAAGAGAAATATAGTGAGTAGAGACATATTGACATAGAGACAAATTGATACTTTATTATTAACTACCTCCCCAAGATCGTTTATATAGATGACAAATAATAATGGACTGAGAACCGATCCCTGAGGAACCCCACTGATAACATCCCTCCACTCTTGACTTTACACCATTTAGCACTACCCTTTGCTTCCTATCTTTCAGCCACTCAGCTATCAAATTTGAAACACCCCCCCCCATATCCCAATCATTTTTAATTTTTGAACTAGTCTCCTATGTGGTACCTTATCAAATGCTTTACTAAAATCCAAGTAAATTACATCTACATTCTCTCCCTTATCTACTTGATTTGTTACAAACTCCAGAAAGTCTAGTAAATTAGTCAAACATGATCTAAACCCATGCTGAGCATCGCTGATTAACCCCTCCCTCTCTAGATGTTGGCAAATCCCTTTTTTAACTATTTTTTCAAGAATTTTACAGACTAGAAGAGTTAGGCTACATTCGCAAGCTTCCAATCATCAGGTATTTCTCCATATTCCAGTGACCTAGTATAGACCTTCTCCAGAGCTATTGAGATACTTTCTACCCCTTCTTTAAGTATCCTAGAATAAATATTATCAGGGCCGGAGGCCTTGGTAGCATCTAACTCACCTATTAGTTATTTTATCGTCCTCCAATCCACAGTAATGGTAGTAAACACCTCTTTCCCTGACCCATGAGTACTATACATAGGACTATTTATTTCTCCTTTGTAAATACTGATGCAAAATGACCATTTAGTACCTCAACTATTTCCTCATCAGTTTCTCTCACAACCCCTTCATATTTGATAGGCCTTATTTTAACTCTGCCAGACTTGTTATTAATTTTATAGTAACTAAAGAACTTTCTAGGATCTTTGTTGCTATCCTGAGCTAATTTAATTTCAGACACCCTTTTGTTCTTCTTTATAATCTTATTTAACTCATTCCTAGCCATTCTATAATCCCTTAAATTTTGAATATTATTTTCTTCTCTGAAATCTTTCTAGCTATCTCCTGATTCCACCATAATGGTTTCCTACTTTTGTTCCTAATGGCCTTCATTGGGATACATTGTTCTTGGACTACATTTATTATATGCGTGAAAGTATCCCACATCCCATAAGCATTTTTACCTCTGAATCTACATCCCCGTCTACAAAATTTAGCAAGCTTCGAAGTTTTACATAATCTCCCTCATGAAAATTTGGAACTTTTACAGCATTCTCAGTTATTTTACCCTTCTCAATTCCCAAGTTAAAACGAACTATCTGATAGTCACTATTTCCCAATGCTTCCCAGAACAGTCAATTCTTGAACTAAATGATTCCTGTTAGGAAGTACTAAATCTAATATATTGCCCCCCCCCCCCCCTCCTTGTTGGCTCATTAACAAATTGATTCAAAAAATTATCCTTAAAGCATTCTATGAACCTGCCACTTGTTCTATCCCTACCTATCATATTTTGCCAAGCCAAAGAGTTTAAGTTGAAGTCGCCAATAATAACTGCATCTGTTTCACATCCCTTACTTATTTTCTTTATCATTAGTTCATCTATATCATCAGTCTGCCCAGCTGGTTTGTAAAAAGCTCCCAAATGCACCATTCTATTTTTACTGAACCTAATATCTATCCAAAGTGACTCAACTCCATCCTGCTTTATTGAAGTATTTAAACTTGAAACAAAGTTGTTTTTTATATAGATAATTATTCCTCCACCAATCTTACCTGTCCTTTGACTAATGTACATATTACAACCCTGTAAATCAAATTCACTTATAGTGTCACTAAATTCTATTTCATTTACCCATGATTCAGTAACACATAATATATCTATATCCTCATCGCTAATACAACTAAATAGCTCATCCTTCTTGTTTCTAAGATTACGAACATTTGTATAGAAACAATTTAACCCCCCCTATCCCTGAAGCACCTCTTCCAACCTGAATGACCTTATCTCTATCACCTTGGAACCTAAATCTGTTATCTGCCAAGTCTATTGTACTTTCAGTACTATAATGTCCTCTCATAATTACCTGACCACTATTAGTATCTAGTTTCCCGCCTGCAAAGACCTAATAACACAATCATACTCCTCCCACAACACATCTACCCCCCTCCTACTCAAATGCAGTTCATCCATCGCATACATTTCTTTCATTCCAACAAACCTATCCCACACATCCACAAACATGACACCTTCCATCTCACACATCCTCCTCCCATAATCATTCAGCCCAATTACACGAGACATCCATTCTCCCCCAACATCCATTCTTGGAAGCACACCTGTCACAACACCTTTCATTCTACTTTCTTTCACCTTTTCAATCAACCACTTGTACCTCTCACATAACTCACATGCACCCACTTTCTTCACATCATTCACTCCTACATGTGTAATCACAACCGCATCCCTTGCACAGCCAGACACCAGCCCCTCATACCTATCAGACAGATCTCTCACTCCAACGCCCAGCAAACACACCCTCAAACCATTCAATCTACTTGCATTCAACTTCCTATCTAAATATCTAACTCGCGAATCACCCATCACAAGCACTTCAGTCAGACTCCTATTCCTAACCCCCACAGACCTAACTCCATCCCCACTCCTATTCTCATTCAAACTACCAGTCACTCTACTTCCACCCCCATCAGTCATATCACTTCCAGTTACTTCCTCTCTTAGGGCACTGAATCTATTATTCAAGCTAATAGGTTCTGTGTCCCTCTGATTCACACACCTATTCTCCCCCTGGCTAACCACCTCAACAGAGCAACCCTATTCTCACAAAGAACAGGAGAAGCCTCCCTAGCTACACGTTTCTTAACCACTCTCCACTGTCCCCCATCCTCACTAGGCCTATTTCTAACTAATCTAAGGGGGCTAACTTCACTATCCCTAGAACTATCATATCCTACCTCCTCCACTGGCCCTCTACCTTCACCTGAAACATCTATCTGGCCTACTTCACCCCCTAACCTATTCCCACCCTAGGCCTAACACTAAGTTCCCTCCTGAGCTCAGAAACTAACCCCTCCAGCCTACATATCCTGTCTAAATCCTGCCTTCTCATCCCTTCTAAATCTATAATGCATTCACGCAGCCCACATACAACACATGTATACCAATCACCAACTACACCACAACTAATGCATACATTCCGACACTCATGCTCACTTTCATCCCCGAACTCCATCACTTATTCAAACAAAGAAAGAACTTAAGTAGTAATAAAAAAAGAGCAACTTAGCTTTCGCTGATTCTGTGGTAATAAACTGTAAAAATCTGAAAAATAAATCAACAGACCGAAACGAGATTTAAGGCACAACACAAGTCCAAATCAGTCACTAACTAAACCATTATCGATTATCATGATACTTTTTTTTGTTGTCGCGCCCACCTAGGAAAATTATTCTCCGGTAACTGCTGCATTATCCTATGTTTATTTCAGGCAAAAAGCAAAATAATGTTTTTTGTCTTATGAGCTTCAAAAATAAGAGGTACAAGGGCCTTTGATAGGCCCTTGTGGCTTTTGTCATCCGTGTAATTATGTTATGTCATATGTTATGTTCCCACCAACCGAGGTCCCCCAAAATAATACTTATTTTCTGAGTGGAGGATTTATGAGTATACCATAGGTGGGCCATGTTGTGAAGTTTGTTTTGGACACAGTTTGCATCGCTCAGGTACAAAATGAAATTTGTATGCAAGTTTTTTTTTACTAATAGGTTGGTGTTCCCCCACCCCATCCTACACCGAAAAATCCAAAATGAAAAAAACGTAACTGAATAGAGTGTTCGCTGAGAAGATGTCCGATCGCTACCGACCTGCAAATCCTTATTCAGTTTTAATGATTTAAGGGTTGTTTTAAATGGTTTTGGAAAATTATGTAAACTCTTTTTCATATTATTCACTACTGAATAAACAATTTATATTGCTGTCTATATGGTTTTGTGATATGTTCTTATTTATTTCTAATCTAGCAAAGGCAGCAGCAATGTCCACACTTTCAGGTTTCTTGTTTATTGAGAACAAGAGTCCATATCCTAAGGCACGTTTCACATCTGTCGATATTGGCTTATCTGATAAAGTCACAATACAGTTTTCTTGATATTTTTTGTTTCACTCAATATTACTTATAAGGCAATTACTTATAATCATTGACTAAACTGCATCCCACCAACCAAGAAGCTGGCATATAGCTAGTCCCCTGCCAAAATTGCAATTTGTTGTACATAGGAGAGTCTGGTCACTTTAATAAGAGGATAAAAGAACACAAAGCAGATATGTATAAAAAGGGGTGCTATTGCTTCAAGTCCCTTTACGCACATGCAAAATTATTACCATAGAATTGATTTAAACGAAGCAAAAATTATTTATAAATCAAACTTATATTGAGAGGAGAATTGCAGAATCAATCATCCATCACATTGGCGTGTGGTGGATGTGTTGCTTGTGCTCTCTTGAATTCATGCCTTTGAGGTTGTTTGCTGCAATACAGTATCATCTTTAGACACCATAAGCTTGCTTGAGATATATTTGAACACAAGTTATACTTTAAATTTGCATTTATATTGGTGATCTAGCGAAATATGGTGAGTAAACAGATGGACTCTGTTGGAGGAAGATGAAAAGTAAGTAGAACAACAACGGAAGCGTCTTCAAGGAAAACAGAAAATGCAGGTGATTGCTGTGGGAGATACAGTGGACTGGTAAAAGATAATGATATGACACTCTTATGTGATATCTGTGTAACTTGGTATCATGGAACCTGTTAGACTAACTAACAGATTTGATGCCCTGAGAGAGGAAGAATTTGAAAGAGATTTGTCTGGTGTGGCCGTGCCTGAAAGTAGAATAGGAGGTCGAGTGAGTGAGAGCAGGAGGGAGGGTAATACTAGGCCTAGAGAGAATAGGAGAATGACTGAGGTGATTGTGATGGGTGACTCTCAGATTAGCTATTTAGATAGGAAGTTGAGTGAAAGTAAATGGAAGGGAGTGAGAGTTTGTCTGCCGGGTGCTGGTGTAAATGATCTGTGTGAGAGGTATGATAGGTTGGTATCTGGGTGTGAGAGGGAAGCAGTTGTGATTACACATGTCGGAGTAAACGATGTAAAGAAGGTGGGTACTTGTGAGTTACAACAGCGGTATAAAAGGCTGATTGAAAGGATGTGTGGAAGTAGAGTAAAAGGCGTTGTTTCCGGTGTGCTTCCGAGAATGGATGTGGGGATGGAATGGTTGTCTTGTGCAATGAGATTGAATGAATATGTGAAAGGTTTGTGCCAGGAGTCAGGATTGGTGTTTGTAGATGTTTGGAGTGGGTTTTATGGTAAAAAGGGTTTGTATGCGATGGATGGACTCCATCTGAGCCGAGATGGGGTTGAGGTTTTGTGGCGGGAATTAGATAGTGTTATTAGGTCTTTAGAGGCGGGAAACTAGGTTTTGATAGTGGTCAGGAAAATTTTATTGCTCGAAGTGAGGCAGGGATAGGAAGCAAAGACAGATTTGTAGAAGGTAGGCAGGCTAATGGAAGTGCTTTAGGGTTAAATTACTTGAGTAGTGATAGTGGTCAGGGAAATACAAGAGTACAGGGTCAGGGAAGGAGAGAAAGGAGATGCAGAGGAGATAGGCCCTCAGGTGCTTCAGGGATAGGTGGGCTGAGTTGTCTTTACACAAATGCTTGTAGTCTTAGAAATAAGAGGGATGAATTATTTAGTTATATCATTCATGAAGATATAGATATAATATGTATAGTTGAATCATGGGTTAATGAAAATATATTTAATGATAATGTCAGTGAATTTGAACTAGAAGGTTATACTATGTACATTAGTCAAAGGAGAGATAAGACTGGTGGTGGGTTATTTATATTAGAAATAGCATTTCTTCAAATCTAAATAACTCTAAAAAGCAAGGAGAAGGCGAATCATTATGGATAGATATTAAGGTTGGTAAAAAAAGGAAAATACACTTGGGAGCTTTTTATAGACCACCAGGACAGACTGATTGTATCGATGAGTTAACGATTAGGGAAATAAGTAAAGGATGCAAAGAAGATACAGTTATTCTTGGTGACTTTAATTTGACTTCTGTAGACTGGGAAAATATGATAGGAAGAGATAGAGCAAGTTGTAAGTTTATGGAGTGTTTTGAGGATAACTTTTTGACCCAATTTGTTAATAAGCCAACAAGGGGTGCCAATATATTAGATCTAATTCTTTCAAATGATGATCACTTAGTTCAAGGATTGAGTTTAGGGGAATCATTGGGAAACAGTGATCATCCGATGGTTCGGTTTAATTTGCAAATAGTTAAGGGTAGAACAACGACAAACTCCACAAAAATTCCAAATTTTTATAGGGGAGAGTACGATAAATTACGCAGCATGCTAAATCAGATTAGGTGGGATATAGAATTCCATGGAAAGAATACTTATGAGATGTGGGATATTTTTAAGAATATATTAAACATGGTTCAGGAACAGTGTATTCCGATGAAGTCTATTAGGAAGAAATGTAGGAAACCATTATGGTGGAATCAAGAAATAGCTAATAAAGTTTCAGAGAAAAAAAGGGCATACCAGAGATTACAAAGTGAGAGTAGTTTAGATAATTTAAACCATTATAGGTCAACCAGAAATGAACTAAATAAGATTATTAAGAAGACCAAAAGGACAGCAGAAATTAATTTAGCTAAAAATAATAATAATGATCCTAAAAAATTCTTTAGCTATTATAGAATCAATAATAAATCTAACAGTGCTAAAATAGGGCCTATTAAATATGAAGGGGTTTTGAAAGAATCTGATGAGGAAATAGTAGAGGTCCTTAAGGATCATTTTGCTTCAGTATTCACAGAAGAGAAACCAGTTAGATTAATTGATGATAATTCTAGGTCAAGGGAAGTAGTGATAAATTCTATTAATATAGACAGAGAAGAAATTAAAGAGCTTATAATTCAGTTAAATACTAGTAAGGCATCTGGCCCTGACAACATTCATTCTAGGATACTCAAAGAAGTTGTAGAAAGTATTGCAGTAGCTCTCGAGAAGATATTTATTAGATCACTAGAGTCTGGAGAAATACCAAATGATTGGAAATTGGCAAATGTAGTGCCAATTTTTAAAAAGGGAAGCAAAGAGGACCCAAATAACTTAAGACCGGTAAGCTTAACTTCTATAGTCTGTAAAATTCTTGAGAAGATGGTTAAGAAGGGAATTTCTGATCATCTAGAGAATAGCAGGTTAATTAATGATGCTCAGCATGGTTTTAGAAAAGATAAATCGTGTTTAACAAATTTACTGGATTTTATGGATTATGTAACTAAAGAATTAGATAGGGATGAGAAAGTTGATGTGATCTACTTAGATTTCAGCAAAGCTTTTGATAAAGTTCCACATAGAAGACTAGTTCATAAATTAAAGCTGCATAGGATATGTGGGAACGTTTTAAATTGGATAACTGAATGGCTGAAAAATAGGAAACAGAGAGTTGTACTGAATAGAGTGAGGTCAGAGTGGAGGAATGTTATTAGTGGCATACCTCAGGGATCAGTTTTAGGCCCTTTATTATTTATAATCTAAGTGCAGGGTGACTTAGATAAGCTGTTAGCTTGGGCTCAGAAGTGGCAGATGACTTTTAACCTTAATAAATGCAAAGTTATTAACATGGGGAGAGATAATAGGGAATTTAGCTATGAGATGGATGGGTATTGGCTTAATTCAGTTAAAGATGAGAAGGACTTAGGAGTAGTAGTAGATAGGTCACTGAAATTTTCAAAGCAGTGTATTTGAGGCAAAACATAGAGCAAATAGGGTGCTAGGTTACATTAAAAGAAATGTTAGCTACAAGAGTAAGGAGGTCATCCTTAAACTATACAACTCTTATGTCAGGCCACATTTAGAGTAATGTATACAGGAATGGTCACCACATTTTAGACATGATATAAACTTATTAGAGTCAGTACAAAGTAGGGCAACAAAAATAATACCATCCCTGAAGCACCTTGAATATGAAGATAGACTGAGGGTATTAAATATGTTTTCATTTGAAAGAAGGTGGGTGAGAGGAGATATGATTGAGCTTTTTAAAATCTTTTCTGGGATGGATAAATTAGATTTCAGCAAGTTATTTGAGTTAGAAGGTAGTAATAGAACTAGAGGCCACCACTTAAAGATTAAAAAACATAGGTGCAGACTGGATGTTAGAAAATATTTTTTCACTAACAGAATGGTGGATTATTGGAATAGTTTGTCACCTGAGACTGTAGACACCCTAAACTTGAATGTTTTCAAGTGCAGATTGGATGATTATATGGGGATGGAGGGATAATTTCTTACTTTTTGGTATGTGGATATGTTTCTTGACTCATTCCTGTGGATGCAGTTTCTTTTTATTGTATATTTTAGGGGACTTTGATTTTGATTTTGACAGACTCCTATGGAGGCTTTAAATTATATATTGTAGATGCATGGTTGGACATTCCTATGGATTGTTAAATTGTATATTGTAGAGGCATGATCTGACAAAATCCTATGGATGCATTATATGGGTGGGATTTGATGGATACGGATGACCTTTGATAGGCCCTTGTGGCTTTTATCATCCATTAAATTATGTTATGTTATGTTATGTTAGTCCTATGTGGGTGGGTTTTGATGATTGCAGATGACCTTTGATAGGCCCTTGTGGCTTTGGCCATCCGTGAAATTATGTTATGTTATGTTATGTTGTTAGCTTGGGCTCAGAAGTGGCAGATGACTTTTAACCTTAATAAATGCAAAGTTATTAACATGGGGAGAGATAATAGGGAATTTAGCTATGAGATGGATGGGTATTGGCTTAATTCAGTTGAAGATGAGAAGGACTTAGGAGTAGTAGTAGATAGGTCACTGAAATTTTCAAAGCAGTGTATTGAGGCAAAAAATAGAGCAAATAGGGTGCTAGGTTACATTAAAAGAAATGTTAGCTACAAGAGTAAGGAGGTCATCCTTAAACTATACAACTCTTATGTCAGGCCACATTTAGAGTAATGTATACAGGAATGGTCACCACATTTTAGACATGATATAAACTTATTAGAGTCAGTACAAAGTAGGGCAACAAAAATAATACCATCCCTGAAGCACCTTGAATATGAAGATAGACTGAGGGTATTAAATATGTTTTCATTTGAAAGAAGGTGTGTGAGAAGAGATATGATTGAGTTTTTTAAAATCTTTTCTGGGATGGATAAATTAGATTTCAGCAAGTTATTTGAGTTAGAAGGTAGTAATAGAACTAGAGGCCACCACTTAAAGATTAAAAAACATAGGTGCAGACTGGATGTTAGAAAATATTTTTTCACTAACAGAGTGGTGGATTATTGGAATAGTTTGTCACCTGAGACTGTAGACAGCCCAAACTTGAATGTTTTCAAGTGCAGATTGGATGATTATATGGGGATGGAGGGTTAATTTCTTACTTTTTGGTATGTGGATATGTTTCTTGACTCATTCCTGTGGATGCAGTTTCTTTTTATTGTATATTTTAGGGGACTTTGATTTTGATTTTGACAGACTCCTATGGAGGCTTTAAATTATATATTGTAGATGCATGGTTGGACATTCCTATGGATTGTTAAATTGTATATTGTAGAGGCATGATCTGACAAAATCCTATGGATGCATTATATGGGTGGGATTTGATGGATACGGATGACCTTTGATAGGCCCTTGTGGCTTTTATCATCCATTAAATTATGTTATGTTATGTTATGTTAGTCCTATGTGGGTGGGTTTTGATGGTTGCAGATGACCTTTGATAGGCCCTTGTGGCTTTTGCCATCCGTGAAATTATGTTATGTTATGTTGTTAGCTTGGGCTCAGAAGTGGCAGATGACTTTTAACCTTAATAAATGCAAAGTTATTAACATGGGGAGAGATAATAGGGAATTTAGCTATGAGATGGATGGGTATTGGCTTAATTCAGTTGAAGATGAGAAGGACTTAGGAGTAGTAGTAGATAGGTCACTGAAATTTTCAAAGCAGTGTATTGAGGCAAAAAATAGAGCAAATAGGGTGCTAGGTTACATTAAAAGAAATGTTAGCTACAAGAGTAAGGAGGTCATCCTTAAACTATACAACTCTTATGTCAGGCCACATTTAGAGTAATGTATACAGGAATGGTCACCACATTTTAGACATGATATAAACTTATTAGAGTCAGTACAAAGTAGGGCAACAAAAATAATACCATCCCTGAAGCACCTTGAATATGAAGATAGACTGAGGGTATTAAATATGTTTTCATTTGAAAGAAGGTGGGTGAGAGGAGATATGATTGAGTTTTTTAAAATCTTTACTGGGATGGATAAATTAGATTTCAGCAAGTTATTTGAGTTAGAAGGTAGTAATAGAACTAGAGGCCACCACTTAAAGATTAAAAAACATAGGTGCAGACTGGATGTTAGAAAATATTTTTTCACTAACAGAGTGGTGGATTATTGGAATAGTTTGTCACCTGAGACTGTAGACAGCCCAAACTTGAATGTTTTCAAGTGCAGATTGGATGATTATATGGGGATGGAGGGTTAATTTCTTACTTTTTGGTATGTGGATATGTTTCTTGACTCATTCCTGTGGATGCAGTTTCTTTTTATTGTATATTTTAGGGGACTTTGATTTTGATTTTGACAGACTCCTATGGAGGCTTTAAATTATATATTGTAGATGCATGGTTGGACATTCCTATGGATTGTTAAATTGTATATTGTAGAGGCATGATCTGACAAAATCCTATGGATGCATTATGTGGGTGGGATTTGACGGATGCGGATGACCTTTGATAGGCTCTTGTGGCTTTTGTCATCCGTGAAATTATGTTATGTTATGTTATGCCAAATGTGAGAGGATACCTGAGGATGTTTATAAGTTTATGGTGGAAGAAGAGGCAGGATCCCAGTTTACATGGCATGCGTCTCCTGTAAGAAAGGATGTGAAAAATTAAAATCTCATATTGAGAAACTCGAGAAGATACAAGCAGACTTAATTGAGAAACAAGATGTACTGCAGGAAGAGGTTAGGAGTACTGGAGGCTAGAGCAGTGGATACTAATGAACATATGAATGGGGACAGGGAGACTCTACAAGAATTGAGTTCACGGATGGAGAAAGCTGAAATCAATATACTTGAAATAAAGAAATCAAGTACTGATGAAGTAAATGTAGTACATAGGGCAATTGGAGGACATCAGGCATCTCAGAAAAAACAGGAGGTATATTGTATTGTATTGTTGTTATTTAACAGGTCCCACTCCGCCGAAATGGCGCTCTGCAGGACCATTGACATATAGTTTTCTCTTTCAAAGAGCATATGATTCACAAATGGTCTTATCACTTAAATCATAACACTCAGAGAAATGTGCTTTCAATTTTCTTTTAAAGTTCTTGATGTCTTCAATTTGTCTGATGTTCAGGGGAAGATGGTTGTAAAATCTTGGAGCAGCACATTTGAAGGTGCGAAAGCCAGCACCTGTTAAAAATCTGGGCTCAAAAAGGGTTACTCCGGTAGCAGCTCTACGGGTGTTGATAGTGTCTTCCGTTGGTTGAATAACATGTATTAAGCTTCTCAGATATAATGGTGAACCAGTGTGCAATACTTGATGTGTTAAGACACAAATTTTGAAAATAATTCTAGCCTTGATAGGCAGCCAGTGTTAGTCAATTAATACAGGTAATGGATATGACTACAGTTTTGGAACAACTAAATGATAAGAAGAAGAGAGAAAACAACATTGTGGTGTACAATGTCCCTGAAAGCAAATCAAACATGTTCCAAGAAAGAATTAATTATGACAGACAGATTAAGAAAATTCTGAATACATGTGAGGTTCATGAGGATAATATGATGAGAGTGATAAGGCTTGGGAAAAAGGTAGAAGGCCGAGATCGCCCAATACTGGCTGCACTCACTGACTCAGAAGTGAGAAATGATATATTCAGAAAAATAAAAGAATTGGGCAAGGATGAAAACTTGAAAAATTTTAGAGTGGCCTATGATTTAACCAAGAGAGAGAGAGAAATGGATAAAGCAGTGTTAAAGAAGGCAAAAAACTTAACAGATATGGGAGAGGGAAAGCATGTAGTCAGAGGTCCACCCTGGAACCGAAGGGTCATCAAGGTGGAGGATCAAAGACCACAGCCTCAGTAGAAATTGACTCAAGTACATATGTGCTGAGAATGTAAATAATTTAAATAGAAAGTTTAGCATTATATTTACAAATGTGGATGTATATACTTTTGATAGGTTTTTAGAATTAAGGTCGTTACTTGATACATTAAGTGATAAGCCAAGCATTATTGCCCTCTCTGAAGTTAAACCTAAGCACTTTAGATATCGAAGAGAACTTGAAGAATACAACATCGAAGAAAGTAATGTTTTGGGTAATAAAGGTAGAAGTCTCTTGATATACGTGAAAAGTGGCATTAAGTATAGTAAGAGGGATTTGGTTTCATGTTTCTGTAAGTATTGCTGTCTGGAAATTATGCTTCAAGGAGAGAAACTTAACCTAACTCTAGTATATCGGAGTCCAAATAGCCAGGAGGAAAATGACCAATGTTGCTGGATTTATTGCAAGAGGTAACTGAGATGAAGGCTACATTTAAGATTTTGATGGGAGACTTTAATTTGCCACAAATAAATTGGAAAAGTTGCATGACTAACACTGGAATGAATGATTTTGGAACAAAGTTTGTAGGAAAGGTATGTGATTGATTTTTGACCCAGCATGTGAAGGAAATTACCAGAATAAGGGGTGAAAATGTGGGTAATACCCTAGATTTATTTTTCACAAATGAAGAATCAATAGTTGAAGAGGTCATGATTGGAAATCCACTGGGGAGAAGTGATCATGCTGTGATACAAGTTATATGTAATATGGAGGAGATTGTGGCTCATGATAGAAAAACTATGTATTTGTATGAAAAAGCAGATTATGAGTTGCTGAGAAGGGAACTTAATATTAATATTGACTGGGTGAAATACCTATCCGAGGCTACCAATATTGAGGAAATATAGAGCAGATTCAAGTCAAAATTGTATGTTGGAAAAAATAAGAGTGTACCCACAAGAAAGATGGGGAATTTAAATCAATCCAGTAAAAGGACGAATAGCAATCTACCAATGAATAAGAAATTATGGTCTAAGATAAAGAAGAAACAGAGGTTGTGGATGAGAATGAAATCCTTGAGGAGTAATCTGAATGTATCTACTAAGAACGAGTAATTAGAGACTGAGAAGGAGTACAGACAACTGAATAATCAAATTAGAAAAGAAACCCAAAATGCTGTAAAACTAAAAGAAAGGGAGATTGCAAAAATTGTGAAGGATAATTCTAAAATATTTTGGAAATATGTGCAGACTAAGACAAAAGGAAACCAAGGATTCCTGACTTATACAAGGGCACTGCTGAAGATGGAAAAACTGAAAGTGATCTGAAAAAGTTAAAGTTTTAGCAAAGCAATTTTTGAAAGTGTTTGTCATGGAGCCAGAAGATGAGGAACCATACTGTGTGATGAAAAATGTACCAACACTGAATCACCTGGAAATTAATAAGGAAAAAATTAAGAAGATCATTAAAAATCTAAAGAGGCATAAATCCCCAGGACCTGATGGAATCCACTCTAGGATTATAAAAGAAGCTATGGAACAATTAGTAGTGCCTTTAGAAATACTTTATCAGTACTCTTTTAAACATAAGGAACTCCCTCAAGATTGGCTAATTGCTCATATTACTCCTATATTTAAAAAGGGTTCCAAGTATGATCCAGAGAATTATAGGCCAGTCAGTTTAACAAGTATAATCTGTAAGATATTTGAGACAATGATATGGGAGGAGATAATAGCACACATGAGAACCAATAGTTTATTTAGTGACAAGCAATATGGCTATATCTCAGGACGATCAACGATGCTACAGCTCATAAAGATTCTGGACAGATGGACTGAAATTATTGATGATGCACATGCAGTGGATGTAATATATTGTGATTTTATGAAGGCTTTCGATAGAGTTGCACATAGAAGACTATTCAGTAAAATTAGTAGTTATGGAATTGGAGAGGAGTACCAAGAATGGATTGCAGCATTCCTAACACAAAGACAACAAAGAGTGGTGGTGAAGGCGGAAATGTCAAGATGGAAGCCAGTGACAAGTGGAGTGCCGCAGGGCACTGTTAACATAACATAACATAACATAACATAATTACACGGATGAAAAAAGCCACAAGGGCCTATCAAAGGTCATCCGACTCCGTCAAAACCCACCCACAAAAAGCACCATCACCAGGGGAAGACAAAATCAAAGTCCCCCACAATATAATATAATGGATGACAAAAGCCACAAGGGCTCATCATAGGTCATCCGAGTCAAGCGGCCTCTTTTTCAAGGCACCCAAACTCCCAGGGAAACTACATCCAGAGGATTGCATCCAGAAACAAGGGTATCACCAATCAAGGCTTGTCAAGAACTAAATCATGCAGCTATAGATATATACAAACAATATTAATATATACAAAACTTAGGAACCATTACAACCTTCCCTTCCCATAAACTCATCCAACCTACTCTTAAATACATTTAGATTTGGACTACCTACTACCCTCTGCAGCAATTTGTTCCAAAAGTCTACCACTCTATTGGTGAAAAAATATTTTCTTAAATCCAACCTACACCCTTGCTTTTTAATTTTCAAGTGGTGACCTCTAGTCCGATTTCCATCATCTAACTCAAAAAACTTGCTAACATCCAATTTATCTATCCCGGAAAAAAATTTAAACAGCTCAATCATATCCCCTCTCACACACCTCCTTTCGAACGAGAACATATTTAATACCCTCGGTCTATCTTCATATTCAAGGTGCCTCAGGGAAGGAATAATCTTTGTTGCCCTCCGTTGCACTGACTCAAGAAGGTTAATATCGTGTCTAAAATGTGGGTACCATGCCTGTATACAGTACTCTAGATGTGGCCTAACATAAGAGTTATAGAGTTTAAGAATAACCTCCTTACTTTTGTAACTGACATTTCTCTTAATAAAACCCAGCACTCTATTTGCCCTATTTCTTGCTTCAATACACTGCTTAGAAAACCTTAATGACTTATCTATTACTACTCCTAGATCTTTCTCATCCTCTACTGAGCTCAGCCAATGCCCATCCATTTCATAGTTAAATTCTCTATTATCTTTTCCCATGTTAATAACTTTGCACTTATCAAGGTTGAAAGTCATTTGCCACTTATGTGCCCAGGATAACAATTTATTTAAGTCCCCCTGCACTTTAAAATTATCATCAATATCTTTAACTACAGCTGCTAATTTGGTATCATCCGCAAAAATTGACACTTTATTATTAACTGCCTCCCCAAGATCGTTTATATAGATGACAAATAATAATGGACCGAGAACTGATCCCTGAGGAACCCCACTGATAACATCCCTCCACTCTGACTTTACACCATTTAGCACTACCCTTTGCTTCCTGTCTTTCAGCCACTCAGCTATCCAATTTGAAACACCCCCACATATCCCAATCATTTTTAATTTATGAACTAGTCTCCTGTGTGGTACCTTATCAAATGCTTTACTAAAATCTAAGTAAATTATATCTACATTCTCTCCCTTATCTACTTGATCTGTTACAAACTCCAGAAAGTCTAGTAAGTTAGTCAAACATGATCTACCTGATCTAAACCCATGCTGAGCATCGCTGATTAACCCCTCCCTCTCTAGATGTTGGCAAATCCCTTTTTTAACTATTTTCTCAAGAATTTTACAGACTACAGGAGTTAGGCTAACCGGTCTAAAGTTATTTGGATCCTCTTTACTACCCTTCTTGACAAAAGATATCCA
This sequence comes from Ceratothoa steindachneri, assembly GCA_963969495.1. Lineage (NCBI taxonomy): Eukaryota > Metazoa > Arthropoda > Malacostraca > Isopoda > Cymothoidae > Ceratothoa > Ceratothoa steindachneri. The sequence continues at coordinate 36,901,645 of OZ018328.1, read as the reverse complement.
AGCTTCTCATAAAAAAAACCCTTATTTAATTTTAAAAGTGCACATATTTTTATAGTCATGTAAATATATGTAACATTTTAATAAATAAAGTCTATCAGTGGCACCTGAAGCTCTTAATTTCCATGAGTTGGAGCCCCTGATCTACATAAGGTTGGTCACCCCTGGTATAGATGTTCATGAGAGGGAATAGAATGCTATAGGAAGTGCTCTTAAGCACAGCAATTAGTATAGTGGGGGAGATGGGTCAAATGGCCATGATCAAACTGCCATACTCAAATCATATAGCCAATTGGCCACATTTTATAACTCAATATTTTCTTGTCAATATAGGTTAGGTTAGAAACCACCTTATTGTAACCAGATGTCCTAGACTCTAGTACAAGGCATGTAGTGGACAACTGTATCAAAGATCATGTTAATTACTGCCATGGCTAAGCAGAAGGGACCCGGGGAAGGACTAGTTCAGTCCTATCAGTAAGCCTTGTTGACCTAGATAAGAAACAGACTTGAGTGGGAATACATCCACCCCACTGAGCAAAATTAAGATCATACTGGGTTTGGTTAGGCCCTGAATGGAAATCTTGCTCCAAGTTGAGCTTGCAGCAGCCTCAAAATGATGTAACATAATTTTTAATTTCACGCATGACAAAAGCCACAAGGGCCTATCAAAGCCTAGCAACCATGCATTAAAATAGGACTCCACATTAAACTTTACTTCCAGACTGTGAAAGGCCTAAAAAAAGTGATTAAACTGTGCATCAAAAACAGACAAACTGAAGCATTTAGAGAAAGAATTTGGGATGATGTAAAGGGTAAAAGAGAGTAATGTATTCCAATGCTACTGCAAATTTCAAGTAACCATAGGAGCTAGGTACCAGCCACTCGCTGGCTGTTACCCTACATTTAAGTTCTGCCCTTTAGAAAAGTTCATCCATTCTGAGTCATAAAGTACCCTATCAGAGTTGAGCCTCATACAAACCACCTCCACTTAACTCATCTCTTGTCTCTTTCAATCCTTCTCTGCACCCCAATTTTCACTCCCATTGCCTAATCTACCAGACTTCACCATCATCATTATTGTAATCTGTGAATGAAGCAAAAAGCAAAATCATAAAATCAACAAGAGTGACAATCTTATTTGAATGTTAAGATGGGTGGGAAATATCTGACAGAATCAGGCTTTTCCAGAGAGCTATGGACGAAAAAGAAGGCAGAGTCAAATAGGCAATTAGAAAAGGAAACAGTATAGAGTAGAAGAAATCATGAATAGATATTAAAATTGGACTGGGTATGGTTATGCCAGTACTTACTATAATAGAAAATGAGTGAGACTAGAATATACAAAATCAATCTATTTATATTATCAATAACTATCTAATTATAATTAAAAGTTTCCATTAATATTCACTGTAGGAGGCTCAGTGATAGTCTATCTAGGATATGATCCCATTAATAGAACTTTATAGTCTAATCGGTAAATGTTGCGAGTATGGGTGGATGCGATTCTAGCTTATTTTGAGGGTCGGCTCGTGGTTGGGGATGGCTCGTCGGGGGGATGTGCCTACAATGATCCTGAGATTTCAATCATTTGGGGGGTCTGGGAGGCACAGCACCGAGTATATAATCGGTAATCGCCATAAACTTCATCCACATATATTTCAGCTCAGAAAAATAGCCCAAAATAAGCTAGACTCGGATAGGGCCATACTCTACACAATTACTGTCTAATCTCCATATAAATTTAATAGTGGTATTATATATGGGTACTGACCATCAATAGCATGAAGGAATCTATGGTAACATATAAAAACAATGACAAGGCCTGTTGCAAGCCACTTTGCACTCTTTGCATTGGCATAAAGATTCAACTCTTCTAAGAAAAGCATCAGAAATATTTAGATAATTAAACTAGACTATTATTTGATAAAGCTGTCTAGTATATTTAAAAATAGTTTACATTTATTTATATGTGGGAAGAAACCTTTATATGTAAATTGTAACTTAAAGACCATCAAAACCTGGTGAAACTGCACTAAACCACTGAAAATACAATATATTTACTTATTATGTCAATAATTAATAAATTTATAAATTAAATTAAGAAAATATCACTCATAGAGATTCAATTTATCCAGATTCAATTTATCCAAAAAAAGCATCAGAAATATTTAGACAAATGATTAAAAAAAGAGTGAATTTTTTCATTATGCATATGAGGAAAACTTTTTATTTAAATTTTAATTTAAGACAAAATCAATCAATGACCTCCCCGATAGTATAGTAAATGACAGCGAAGTATACCTGTATGCAGACGACACAAAGATATTTAGATGCATAAAAGATCAAGAGGATTGTCAAAAGCTGCAGCAGGATGTGCAGGAGGTATACTCATGGAGTGAAAAATGGTTGTTGAGTTTTCATCCGGATAAGTGTAGTTACATGAGAATAGGAAGAACGACTATTGAAGATCAAGGCTACCAAATGGAGAGCAGCTGAAAAAGATTACTTCTGGGAAGGATGTGGGAGTAATAATCAATGATAAATTGAGTTGTATAGATCACCTGGCAGAGAAAGTAAATAAAGCCAACAAATTTGTGGGAATAATCAGAAGGACCTTTGTTACATTGGATGCAACGATATTTAAAGCTTTGTTTGTAGCTTTAGTAAGACCGCATATAGAGTATGCTAATCAGGTATGGAGTCCTCACCTGGTTAAAGACATTGAGATGGTAGAGAATGTGCAACGAAGGGCTACAAGGATGGTGCCGGAACTTAAAGGACTTAATTATGAAGAGAGACTAAGGAAGCTGAACCTACCAACACTGGCATACAGAAGAGCACAGGGAGACTTAATAGAGACCTACAAGATACTCACTGGAAAATATGATGGGGAATGTAGTCAAGGCATATTGAAACTTCGAGAAGAAAACATCAGCAGGGGAAATTCACTGAAGCTTTTTAAGACAAGGTCACGGCTGGATATAAGGAAGTATGCTTTCCTGTGTAGGGTGATAAATAACTGGAATCAGTTGCCTGAGTGGGTGATTGCAGCAGCATCAGTCAACCAGTTTAAGGGCAGACTTGATAAATTTTGGTTTAATCAAGAATTGAAATACAATTACAAGGCAAAGATAATCCACCATACGCTGCCACAAGTTGATAATATAGATCTGGAGTCACAGGCGTAAGCCTCTTCGATGAAGTCTTCTGTAAGTATCTGTAAGTATTAACAAAGTTGATGATTTCAATTTATCTGAAGGACAATATAAATTCAACAAATATATCTCAAACAAATTGCCAATCTTATTTATAAACAGCAGCCGCAACCATGTTTTACAGGGATTAGTAATTACCCACGGATCCACGTCAAATATCGATGAAGATTGCAGGGGATCTTCTCTCCAAGACGAGCATGGCCATGCTTGTGGGCATGCTACCCAGGAAGTTTGCTAAAGCGCACGCATATAGCAAGCTGCTTGGCATTAACAAATGTCTAGGCCACCTCTGTGCCCTGACATGACTTAAGTTTGTAGACCCGGTCAACTTGTTCTTCGGATGAAATGATCTATATGTGGAGGACGGGGCCACCTAAACTCCTAGGAAAGAAGTTTCTGGCCGAGTTAATCGTCAGGGATGCTTTCTGGTTATTGAGGGTTGCATGCAACGAGGCAGGCGTCAACTTTACTGGTACCAATGAGCAGGAGACTCAAGAAGAGGCGCGAGAGGAGGTTAAAGCGGGGTTCCTGCTACAATGCAACCCGAAGGCAGTAATGGAAACCCTGCTGGTGATGAAGAACCCGCCCCAGGGGAAGAATACCCAGGCAACTCAGAAGGAGTTCTTGGTGATGCGAACCTTTCTAAAAACAAAAACTCCAACCGAGGCGTCGGGAAACGCGTTAGCCGAGGAAACATGTAGATGTAGCGGTCTATACCCCTACAAATTTAAATATTTAATCATATATATATATATATATATATATATATATATATATATATATATATATATATATATATATATATAAAGGGTCTTTCAACAAGGACGCTCGAGCTTTGTCAGGCGATAGTGGCCATGTTGTTAAAACGAAATCTGGCAACCTCACTGTGAACTGTTCAGTAATACTTGGCAAGTCACGATGGAAGGTTATAGCGTTGAACAGCGTGTTCAAATCATCAAATGTTATTATCAAAATCAGTAATCCATTCGACAAACGATCCGCGCATTACGTGATTTCTATACTTGCCACAGCGACGAGGCCCATTTTTGGATGAATGGATTTGTGAACAAGCAAAATTGACGGATTTGGGACAAAAACAATCCACATGAGATACACCAGCACCAATTGCATCCCAACAGTCACTGTTTGGTGCGGATTTTCGTTTAACGGAGTCATTGGTCCATATTTTTTGGAGAACGTAGATGGGATTGCCATAACCGTCAACGGCGAGACCTACATATCGATGATAAGCAACTTCTTGTGACCTCAACTGGATTATATGCCTGATCTGGATACTAACGACATGTGGTTCCAACAGGACGGCGCTACGTGCCACACTGCGCACGCCACGATAGAGATTTTGCACCAACGATTCGAGGGCAGGGCCATCTCGCGCAGCGGCGATGTCAACTGGCCATGCGATTTAACGCCATTAGACTACATTCTTTTGGGCTACCTTAAATCGCAGGTCTATGCGAATAATCTCCAAATAGTTGATGTCCTCGAAGTCAACATAACGAACACCATCCAGCAAATTCGGCCAGATTTATGCGACAAAGTCATCGAAAATCTGGCCTCCCGAATACGTTCCACCAAACGAAGCCGCGGCGGACATTTGAACGACGTCATATTGCAAGCTTAATGCCATAAAATGTACTTTCAAATTTAAAATAAATTAAGTGTATATATCATACACAACTTGTTTTATTTACATTTAAAAATCGAGCGACCTTATTGAAGCACCTTATATATATATATATATATATATATATATATATATATATATATATATATATATATATATATATATATATATATATATATATATATATATATATATTCAACAAGGGTTGGTAACCCTGACATAAATCGTGAGATTGCTACTCCCGCCCTCCCAAGCGTCTTAAAAAACCCATGAGGTTCATTCGATTTGCTTGGTCCTTCGGTAAACAGACCCTTCCAACTCCGTTATAATCTATTTATACATTTATCTATTTACCCATTTAACTGTAAATCCAATTTATTATCCAATCACTTGTAAAACATTTACCAATTTATAATCTATTTATCATACAACTTACGAATATATAATCTATTTAATATTTATCAAAATATTTCCCAATTACTATTTATAATTAGCAATCTATTTATCAAACTATTTACAAATTACTTATAATACAATCTATTTAACCATTATCCAATTATATTCTAATTATCAATCATCATATGTTGTACTCTAATTATCAAACCATATTTATCAATTGTAAATCCATTCTCGTTTACTCATGCAAATTTAATTCACATGTAAAATTCTCACATCAACCATAAACTGTTACTGTATAAATTGACCTTTAAATCTAACTGTTTATTCAATAATATATATTTTTCCTTAAGTCACGTTTTCTTTTAATACACGTTTTCCCAACGCCCCTCAAATTTAGGCCTAATGAAGCTCGGCTGCAAAAATTTAGATTTCGCGTTATCATTTAACTTCATTCCCTTCAATAACGAATTATAGGTTTTTATGTTTATTGTGATCAGAGCTATCTAGGATATCACCGCAATATTCATCTAAATCTAAGAGTGGTGCCCAGAATAGTTTAATTATCTCCCATCCATTCATTCATTCGTAAAGTTAATTTTCACCGTCACGTGTGTAGTATTTTTCTGACGACGCATTCCGCCGCCTCGAGTAGACTTATATTTTTCACGAGTGACTTTTCCACACGTGTTCGTTTTCTATCCTTAGTTCACCTTAACATCCTTAAGTGACCCCTTAGTAATTTGATAAAATTAATTATAATATACAGTAATAAATACAAAGAGCAACTAACTTTTAATAATTTTGTTTTCAAATTTTTACGTTCAAGCGTGTGAATTGAATTTGTGCATACACACAAACTTTTATTTTTCTATAAATGGATTATAACGGAGCCCCAAGATACGCCCCAACTTCGGGCACAGTAACAACCACGCAAAAATTTGGGAGGTCGCAAATTGAGGAACTGTGAATCCTTCTCGATACGCAGGAGATGGAGGACAGGCGCCCCTCGCCTTTTCTGGACCATCTCAAGGCCTTAGCACATGCCAAGGGAGCACAGCTCGACCAACTTGAGCCACTCATAACTGAGATATTCAAGCGTGGGATGCCGGATAAAAGTAAGCCCTTCATACTAATGTGCTCCCCAGCACACGTGGAGAAGATGGCAGAGGCGGCTGCCGCCCTGTATAATAATCCATTCGTCATCTGGTTAAATGTGGACACCAGGTCGTTTAGCGATGAAAATAGGGGGCGTAGCACATCATACAACTCTAACGTTAAACACCACTCGCATGTATCCATTTCTCAGGTTAGGTCACCGGCCGAGGCTCCTCACAACCAGCCAGGAATCCCTTAGGATGAATCCTCCCAAGCTTCTGGTTTTTTATCCGTTCTAGAGAGGATTGAAATGGATATTCGTGCCCTAAAGGTGCGAACGGGTCTTCACCGAGAACAAAATCGTGAGCAGGACGGAGAAGTCAGATGTCGTTTCTCCTCCCGGAAAAGGCAACACCAACGAGGGAACTCCAGCACAAGAGGTGAGGCACAGCAGTTTCATTTCAAACCTAGACCTAATTTTCCCAATCCTCACAACTCTCAGGGTAGCTGCTGGTACCATTCTAAGTATGGGAGCAACGCTGTCCGCTGTGTTCAGCCTTGCAACATCTCATGCCCACAACTTTAACCCTCATTCTGGTCGTGCTACTCATACCGCTATATTTCAGGCTTTTGCTGATACCACCTCAAATTTGGCTCTACAGCAGAAAAATACAACTACCAGCAAAATGCTTAATCTCAACCTACCCTTACCTCACCACCTCCGATTTTACAAAACTCTACGGGTTCCATTACCCAACTTTCACCGTCAGCACAGGGAACTTTAAATTGAATTCGCAATTGATACGTGGGTTTCTCACCTCTGCAACCTCACCCCTTCATCAGGTCGATCTTCCATTTAGTATTCATGACCTACTCTCTGGTTTCTCCTTCCTGGTTGACACTGGCGCTCAATGCAGTGTCATTCCAGCCTCTTCAGTCGAGAAAGCTTGCATTTCTTCTTATCTTGTCCTTAAAGCTGCCAATTCATCGGACATAAGGACTTATGGGAGGCGTATCCTCGATCTCTCTCTCGGGTTACGTCGTGTTTTCCCATGGTCGTTCATCATTGCCGACGTCGACATTCCAATTTTGGGCCTCGACTTTCTTTCAGCTCATGATCTCTTGGTTGATTCTCATCACCGCAAGCTCGTCGACAGAACCACGACACTAACTGTTACTGGTTAATTCTTCCCTTTCCCTAGCTCTCTCTCCTCTCTGTTCGTCTCCCTGCTACTGCTCCCCGCTTCCAGCAACTTCTGCGGGACTTCCCAAGCCTAAGTCTGCCTCCTTCTAAGGACAGGCCCATCAAGCACAATGTAGTGCATAGGATAGAGATAACAGGAGGGCCAGTTTTCTCACGCCCCCATCGACTGGCCCCGGATAGGTTTTCCCTAATGAAGCAAGAATCTAAATACATGTCCGCGCTTCCATGAAGATGTTGCTACTTTACTTGAGACGGCAAAAGTCTACGAGGCTGACATCGAGGCCTTGAACCTCATCAACGCGGAAGCAGGGTGCTGGTTTTCATCAACAATTAAGTTTGACTCCGTTGGAGATTCTTTTGCCCATGCCCAGACACGAATGTATCGCGTCCAATTTGGAGACGACAGAAAGCAACCTGAAGCCGTCGTGGCATTTTGGGGGTAGGTCCATGGGAACAGTCGCGGCTCAATGACACGCAACTTTAAGTTCCCCTCGACCCTCTCCCATCTTCTTTGCCTCAACGGGCTGGTGATGATCGATGCTCACAACGAAAATTGGTGTTAAAATAGACAGGCTAGTCAATGTATTTGCCCAGACAGTCAAGAGGCTGATGTTAATGTGAAATACAATGACCAATGCTATGGGTTAGATGCTGTTATTAACCCTTTTAGACGAATTTGCTTTTATTTTTTTTTAAGCATACTTGTATTATACTATTCAGAAAGTTATGTAATAATATAGAATATATGTAAAAAAAACAAACAAATTTAAACCGTTGCGATCGAATGTTCCTTATATGATACATGTCTATAATGCAGGTAAACGTCAAAAATAATAATTAAATTCAGTAATATACCTAGAGCTGCCACTGGTGGATCCAGGATAAAAATAGGAGGGGGCGGGGCTAACCTGAATTCCTCTTTTCGATTAGTCTTAGATACGGGCATTGATCATTAATGATGTTTATATTACACATAATTGATAATAAATAACAGTATTTCACACAGATCCGAATTTTTTTCCACACATCAGAAAATTATGAATTGTGGTTAATTGTAGTTTTGGACGTTAGCTAAATTATACTACTGAATTTAATAATTATTTTTGTAATTTACCTGTATTTTAGACGTGTATCATATAAGATACATTCGATCGCAACGGTTAAAAAAATTCTCTCTATATATATTTTATTACTGAATAGCAGAATACAAGTATGGTTTAAAAAAGAAATATAAAAATAAACGGGTCTGAAATTTGGCTAGCCTCCCCTCGTGGATCCGCGGCTAAAACTGACATCCCCCAAACTACAATAAATTACACATTTTCTGGTGGGGCAAAAAAATTCTGATCTGAGTTATTGCTCACTCATGCGTGAAATAGTCATTTATTAACAATTCTGTGAAAGATAAACATTATTAATGATCAATGACAGTTTCTCAGACTACGCATAGAGAGGAATTCAAGTTAGCCTCCCCGGCAATTTTATGTTCAATTGGCGACTTTATTGGATTTTTTTTTTTAGGAGCCTATCTGCCGACTGCCTACTTGCGAATAAGTCGCCGTACTCACGACAGCCTAGTACTAGGTTACTTTAAAAAAAAATATACAAAAACAAAAGAAAAACAATGAAAAAAAAGGAAAAGGGGCCATAAGCTCCGAGATCGGGTGGAGGTCCGCCCCCCCCCCCAGCGCAGCAACGTGCTACCTACAAAAAAACACAATAGCAAAAAAAAACCCCGTAAAATAAAGGGAAGGCCGGCCCCTTCCAAAAAGTCATAAAGTCCACGAGCCCGTTCTGAGTACAAGGGATAACAGAGGCGACCCCGCTCGTCCCGGTACCGAGGCAGGTAAAGTGCGCGAAGATCGCCCAGACTGGAACATTTAACAAGAATGTGCCGAACAGTCTCGGGGACAACGCAGTCTTCACAGTAGGGTGCAGGCGAGCGCTCCATCGAATGATGATGCGTCCAATTCGGAGACGACAGAAAGCAACCTGAAGCCATCGTGGCATTTTGGGGGTAGGTCCATGGGAACAGTCGTGGCTCAATGACACGCAACTTTAAGTTCCCCTCGACCCTCTCCCATCTTCTTTGCCAAACAGCCCGTATTCCTACCATATAATCGGTGTGAGGAAGAGCGAAAACACTGGTCGGGTCACCCAGTCCTCGCAGACTATTTGGCACTCTCATCGGCATGCTCATTCCCCGCAATTCCTACATGTCCAGGAACCCAGCAGAAGATAATCTAGACATCCGCCCGGCTCGCCAAAACCGTGGCGTCACGTATATCGCGAACCAAGGGATGCGGACATTCCAATGCCCCAAGAGCACTCAGGGCGCTTTGTAAGTCGCTATAAATCACAATCCAGTCTCCAAACAGGGCACTTCGCGCATCTCTCGTACCGAGCGGTGTATTGCACCAGCTCAACCGTGAAGACAGACGCAGCGCCCCACTTTATTGGAACACACCGAACACCTATACCATGCTCGTATTTTACTTTCACCCCCTGAATTTTGCCTCGTCTATTTCTCCCGTTTTGCCTGAGACGTTGAATTTCTCCGAGAGCTTTACGAAATAACGAATGATCATGTCTCGAGGAAAACTAAACCAGTCGACCAATGTTCTGGCCGAGACTTCTACCTGTTCGCAGATGTCAGGATTCTATTGTACGAAAATTAAATTGTTCATTCGTGTCGACACGGCATCCTTTTCTGTATAGTTTTATGTTAAAAAAGGAAGTTACTAATCTTCGACTTATCCACACACTAAAGGGTCTAGTTGGTGAATGTTGAAACAACCTTGGCCCACAATTTCCATAATGAAAATGTGTTGGGGTGAAACAAAAAATTACAAAATCGGGAAAAGCACGAACGAGTATAACTTAGCCTGTCCCATATTATAAAATGGCGCCGTGGAAGAATTCTTGACTTGCGGAAGGGGTTAGTCTTTTGGTGATTTTAAATTGCTACTCCTGAGACAACTTTACGATACGAAGTATTATAGGATTTAAGTATGAATCATTTCTTTACCACGAAATTGGGGGCACAATTTATTGTCTTCAATATCTCCACCCATTTCTACTTCTCTGTTTTCCTGATTTATCCTTTTATTCACCAGCAAGGGGGTCTCAAGTGACATCTAATAGGTATGAGCACCCCTTCGGCTTCATGAAGATCTGCGGCTATATATTATCGAGGTTGGTGTAGAATATAAGGCGGTTGGGGTACTTTATTACATCTTAATTAATTTTCAAATGAAGTAAAAATGTTTTATAAAACAAATAATTTATTTGCTAAACCTATGAATTTAGCGGGAGAGAAAATAGCACAATTGGAAAAATTAAATGAATTTTAATGGTGGCTTGTATATTGAAACCTAATGAAAATTAATCGGATAAAAGATATAATTTGATATTATTTCGGAAAGATATGTTAAATATTAATTTATCAACACGTGGCGAAATTTGACAGCTTTTGGATAAAAAGAGAATGAGGGATAATCGACAAACATTAGAAATGAAATATTATGGAATATATATTAATATAAGTACAAGAACTCAATGGCGAGTTATGGTATATGATAGTGAAATCACTGTATAGTAGGAGCCAAAAGTTTAATTTACGAGATCATCCCCTCTTCAGTTGTATACGACTAAAGAGGGTATGATAAACTACATACTGAAACTAGTCTCACAGTGGCTTCACTATTATATTATATATATATATATATATATATATATATATATATATATATATATATATATATATATATATTGCAACTTGTTAAATAACATAGTATTTGAGTGTTATATAGAAATATATTTAGAACTAACTAAATTGAGGATTGGTTATAGATTGAGCAATGACGTTGGGGAGAAATCTCAACCAAAGCCTGCAACGAGCAAAGATTAAATGTTTTACATCAATGAGTAGGAATAATAGAAATTCTAACTTTGCATTATTCAAATTTTATAAATACACTTTAAAACATCAATTGTGAAAATTTCAAGGTGTATGAACTAGCAAAGATTAAACAAATTTTGGTAATAGTGAATAGGATTTTTATAATGTACTTTTTAACACTTTTAAAAAAATAATTTCTGTGGCTCTTGAACTTTCAAATCTGCATGAAAAGTATTCTATGTGGATCTTGTTATCGATGTGCTTGGCACCCCTGTTGTTGTTGTGGCTTCCCAGGCTCTGTCATTCCAGGAAGCCCTCACCACACAGTTAGGACACCGCACTAACTGGATCCGACCATAACTGGTGGACATGTGAAATGTTGTGTTGTCTGAGAGTTGCCAAGTTAGAGCAATCTGCTATGAAATGCGTGACTGTGTGGGGACTAAATTGGAAGTAGACAGAGATCTGTATGGGTGTTGTCTATACGGTGTTTGTAGGTGTTTAGTGACTGGTGTTGTCCACAGCCAAGTCGTGTAATATATACTCTCTCGGACCGGAGGGTTGCGTTTCTATGCTGCTTATGTCAGGTGTGTGGAGGATGGGGGGGGGGGGAGTATTTTGTTGTGAGGTAGATTGTTCAGTGCTTGCCTGGTGGTGTGTGTGCGAATGTTTTTTTTTATACTGTGTTACATTTGCAGGTTGTGGTATGGTATTTAGGATGTTTGTGTAATATCTGTGATGGGGGTATGGTTTTGAAGATAGTGACAGGGGCTGTTTACCTTTTTTTTACGACAGATGCTAGGAACTATGTGCCTCTCATGTTCAGATGTTGTTTTATAGTTAGTACCTTGGTTTCAGCATGTAGGTGTTCTATGTGTGTTGTTTGTTGCTCTTGTTAGTGGTGTTTTGAGTGATTTGTAACTTGTTTAGCTGTGTGTTGGATATGACAGGGGCCCAGGCAGGGCTGGCATAGTCTACTATGGACCCTATGTGTTGCTTGTATACTAGAGTGAGTGTTTCTTTGTGTTGTCCAAAAGTTGTACTTGTTAGTTCTCTGAGTGCGTTAAGTCTTGGCTTGCATTTTGTGATTATGTTGTTTATGTGTGGTACGAATGACATGGATGTGTTTTATGTGATTCCAAGTATTTTTGTTTAATGTGTATGGGGTATTGTGGAGCTGATCAATGTTACTATTTGTCTGTGTTGATGTTCTTTGTTGTGACTTGTGAGAAGTGTACTAATGGACTTGGTGGGTGCTACTTTTAGTCTGTTTTGTGTTAACCAGTTTTCTCGTTGTGTAATGTAGGCTTGAATTTGTGTGGAGCATGTGTCTGCATCAGTGTGTATTGATATGATTATTAGGTCGTCTGCATATGATATGTGTATATTGATTGGTAGTGTTGGTCCGTCGTGCATGGATAAATTGAAAAGTGTGGGGCTTAGGACAGAGCCTTGTGGGACTCAATTAGGGAAGTTTCTAATAGTGGATGACTCGGCCATTGTAGTGTACGAATGATTGTCTTCCTGATAGGTAGTTGGCTAGCCAGCGTTTGGTGTTGTAAATTTTGTCAATGAGGATTGGTCTGGAGATGGCATCAAACGCTTTACTTATGTCTATTGTTACTAGCAGTGTTCTGTGTGGTGGTCGTCTGGAGTGATGCCATCTTGTACTGTTTGTGTGAGATTGGTGAGTAGTGTTGTGGTTGAGTGGTCCGGTCTCTAGTCGTGTTGTGTGGTTGACAGTAGAATATGTGGTGTTAACTTGCGTAGGAGAAGGCGTTCTACGACTTTGGACGATGTGCAGAGTAATGTTATGGGTCTGTATGGCACCCCTGTAGTATATGATGATAATAGTCCCTATCGTCATATTATATTCTTAGTAGTTTTTGAATTTTACTCCTTAAACGCTATTGTGTGCGAAGGGTTGAGAGACGGGAGAAAAAGGAGGTTGACTATATGAATGAATGTTTTAGAGAGAAAGCGCTAATCGAGGAGCAAGTGAATAACATTGCATGACATGTACATGAAAGATGTTTGTGAGGGAGCTTGCCTTGGGACCTTTTGCCCAGATATAAATCCTGCTTGATCGCGGTGCCACAGTAGATAGAACATCGCTATGAAGTGTGATTCGGAGTGGACAAAATGATGAATGGCTTTGTGCTCAATAGGACAAAAGGGAAAGGGGGAAAGATAGAATTAGATGGGTAGTTTCTTGCCGACCCCAATTTGAGAAAGACTAGTTAAACTTGACTTGATTTAAATGACATTTACTGCGAGGGATTGGGTGAAGTCATTCTCATGTGGACGGAGCATGCACAACGACCTGCATTTTAGCTCAAACTTCGGATCCCTCAGTTTCATGACGAAGGCAACTTGCAAAGTATTAACCTGATTGATGGATACATGCCTTCAGACGGTTTTGCCTAACGGGAACAAGTTCCTGCCTGAAGGGTAAGAACATAAGAAAAGGAGTAATCTGCAAAAGGAATCGATAGCTTATATGATAGGTAGGCAGAGATATCAGAGCGAGCTTCAGCAGTTCCCTGAAGCGTATTTCTGAGCATTGGAGAATGAAGAAGGGGCGAAAGTGGTGCGGTTGGTGAGTATACCCTCCTTTCATCAGCAATTCTACGCACATTCTTGATCTCAACACTGAGATCATTTAAGGGGAGAGTGGGAAGAGGAGGTCAAGTAACAGGTATGAGAATCATCTCGAGATAACCCTGAATACTAATCGGTAAAATTAATTTCGAAATTTATGTAGATCGCTTCAAATCGGTCGAGTTATATGCGATATAATTCTTATAGGAGATGGAAGAGTTGTTGTAATGGACTCCTTTACAGAAGATGGAGGGTACAATATTGATTGTCACCGATACTTAGGACAAATCGGTACACGTTATGTTACGTCAGGCATCAAACGACATCACAGTAATGTTAGGAGATCGTCGACGATTCACAGTGATGCGAGACTACTTGGTAGTGAAAGACTAGTATTTAGCAATATCATAGATTGTCGGGATGGACTTTCTACACAGAATATACTAGCAGAGGATGGAGAATTTCTGTCTTTCATAATAGTGGAAGACACCATTTGTAGGAAGTTAACTGGTAGACTGTGAAGAATTGTCAGAACAATGTTTTCTTAAGTGTCTTTTAAGACTATATCGATATTTGAATTGATAATGACATGAATTGCATTTGAAAAGTTTTATATTCGAGTGCGCGATTAAATGATTTTCAAGATTACTTTTCGATATTGCTCGATAGGGGCAGGAAGTGCATTTGAAAGGCTTCTCACCTGTATGTATTTTTTCATGTCTCCGAAGATCCCCCATTCTTGCGGCTCGATAAGGACAGGAACTACATTGGAAAGGCTTTTCTCCCGTGTGGGTTCTTTCGTGTTTCAGAAGAGTCCCTCTATCAGTTGCGTGATACAAACAGGAACTGCATTTGAAAGGCTTTTCACCCCTGTGGATTCTTTCATGTCTACGAAGACTACCCATATCCGCTGTTTGATAGGGACAGGAATTGCATTTAAAAGGCTTTTCACCCGTGTGGGTTCTTTCATGTCTCTGAAGACTCCCCTTCTCGGCTGCTTGATAGGGACAGGAAGTGCATTTGAAAGGAGTTTCACCCGTGTGGGTTCTTTCATGCCTCTGAAGGTGACCCAATTGCACTGCTTGATAGGAACAGGAACTACATTTGAAAGGTTTCTCACTCATGTGGGTTCTTTCATGTCTCTGAAGAGTTGTCATATGTGCTGCTTGATATGGACAGGAACTGCATTTGAAAGGTTTCTCGCCAGTATGCTTTCTTATATGTTGCACAATATGACTGCGTTGCGCTGTTTGATATGGACAGTAACTGCATTTGAAATGCTTCCTTCTTCTGTCACACACAAGCGATTCAGAGTTAGGTTGTAACAAATCAACTTCGAGGACATTAGAAGGCGGACATTGCATCTGATAATAAGAGTATATAATTAATTCGTATTCATATATTTTTTTTATAATGTCCCAACCATGGTCTCTCGTGTACATACATCATTGTCGACAAAATTTTCATTCAACACTGACTCTCACCATTCACAAATGTTCTGAGAGCTACTCTGTCCTCTCCACTTCCAATAATTTAGAATGGCATTCTGATTGGTGCTTATCATTCAATTCAACAACGCTTCATTGTGAGGAAAATTAAATACAGGATAAATATGAAGAGGATAGATGACTGTATCCTAAGCGTTGTTTGAAAGTGAGTTAAAGGGCCAGGTAAAGTGCATGATTTAAGGATCTTTTTTCTTTAGGTGACCATTCTGATGAGTGCCTACATCGGTAAATGTCGTCAGGAATGATTTTAGCCTATTAATAAAGCTACATAAAAACAACAAACTAAACAAAAATCCAAAATTTTAAAGCGGCCACCTAGCAACTCTCACCAAGGGCACAGTCGCTGAAATTATTAAAAAAACTTATTACTAGGTTACATTAAAAAACACAAAAAAACAAGCCACAGACTACAATCAGTAGGCACGATGGCAAGCAAATTTAAACACCAATCTTTTATTTTTGTCAGACAGCCGGGGGCTGTCCTGATTGAGTCCTGCCATGTAGTCAATGTGAGGAAGAGCGAAACGCTGGTCTGTTGGCCTCACATCCCACCAATCTCTATATGTTCTAGAACCCATCAGAAGATACATCTCGAAATCCGGCGGCTCATCACAACCGTGACATCATGGATACCTAGAAGCAGGGGGTATTGCTATTTCAATGCCCCGAGAGCACTCAGGTGGCTTTGTGACTCGCTTAAGACCACGACTAGATCACCGAGGTGCGCACGAGGCGTTATCTCCCGTACCGAGCGGTGTATTGCAACCAGATCGGCAATGAAGACGGACGCAGCGGCTGGTAGAGCGCCATTCAGTTGAAATAAAGGAGCTATAAACTCGCATCTGTAGTCAAGCTTCGATCGAATAAGGGCAGTAGCCCTATCAGCACCCCAGGTAATGAATGAAGATCAAGGAAAGAAGAATGTCCGTGGCGTGGGAACCATCGACCATGGGGCAGCGAATAAGAACCTCCTTGGTAAGGCATCGGTCGAAAACAAGACCAAGAAAACGGTGCGAATCAACCACTTCCGGGCTAATCCCATTTAGGAACAAGTCTTGTTCAGGGTGGAATTTTTTCCTTTTTAATGTAGGGGCAAAAGTGGCCATTATTAGCCAGAGGCTAATAATGGTCAAGATTCACAAACATACAAACAAAGAAAACCATGCCAAAAAACAAGAGCAAAAAACAAGCAGCACGCTCTGGCGTCGGGGGGAGGCAAGCTTCCCACCGGAGCAGGAACATGCGACCTACAACAGTCAAATAAAAAAAAAGAGACCAGCATCTACCAAACGTCAGCTAGCTCGCAAATCTACGTACACGAAGCCGTCCCGAGTACAAAGGACAAACGGGTGCGACCCCGCTAGTCTCGATGCGGGGAAAGATAACGTGCGCGAAGAAGACCCAGGCTGGGACATTCAATAAGAATGTGCCGAACAGTCTGGGGGATAACAGTCGTCATAATAAAGTGCGGGTGAGCGCCCCGTCAAATGGCCATGCATCCAGCGAGTGTGCCCAATTCGAAGACGACAGAAAGCGACCTAGAGCTATGGCATTGGGGGGTAGGTCCATGGGAACAGTCGTGGCGCAATAGCACGAACTTTAAGTTCCCATCGACCGGCTCCCATCTTCTTCGCCAAGCCGCCTGGAGAGCTAGCTGCCCCTACTCCTGCCATGTAATCAGTAGGAGGAAGAGAGAAACGCTGGTCTTGTCGCACAGTCCTGGTGGACTCTTTGGCTACCTCATTCCCCGCAATTCTTACATGTCCAGGAACCCAGCAGATAATAATCTCGACATCCGTGCGGCTCGCCAAAACAGTGGCGTCACGAATATCGAAGCAGTTTCCTAGCCCTAAACCCAAAGGGCTTAGGGTATGACTGGCGTCTCTCGGTGGCATAGGTCAAATACAAGCCCAAGGAGACGGTGCGAGTACACCACATCCAGGCAAACCCCATTTAGAAACAAGTCTGGGTCAGGGTAGAGCCGTGGATGGTGGCAGAATTGCATCAGCTTAGTCTTGGCAAAGAAAACCGAAGCCTGTGCACTTCGGCAGAGCGAGAGGCGCAGTTAAATGACTGTTGTAGTCGACGCTCCAGAGTTGGGATCTAGCCGGGGTCAAAAGAGTTCGAAAGGTCGTCCACGTAGAGCGTAGCGAGAACATCTTTCGCAAGTACTTAGGTGATGCCATTGATGCTTAGGGTGAAGAGTGTGACACTGAGGACGTTTCCCTGCGGGACCCCCTCTTCATGCTTCATTGGGCCGGAGAGGGCTCCCCCCACCCGTACGCGGAATCGAGGATCTCGGACAAATTCCGATATAAAGATTGGGAGGGGTCCCCTCGCCCCCATGATACCATATCGCTATAAGGCATCATAAGCCTTCTCCAGATAAAAAAAACCCCGTGGCGTGGTGCTGTCTACGAAACAAGGCCTCGCAGACGGCATTGTCCAGAAGACAGGTGGCCTCTGCGCTCCAGAAAAAATGGCTAATCTAACATTTACCAATTTCTCAATCAATTTGCACACGCAGGAGGTTAGAGAGATTGGGCGGAAACCGACATGGTGTGGAGTGATCTCTCCCCGGTTTGCGAAAAGTGAGCACAGTAGCGACTCGCCACAAGTCTGGGAGGATACACTCTACCCATATCTTGAACAAATCCTACAGAAAGGCCATGCCTTATCTACCGAACTAAACTTTATGAGAGGAGAAGAGGGGGCCCTCTTCGAAGAAATGACCCTCACGTGAATGGCCATACGCTTCCCGGAGGCAGAACTCCGGGCACTGTTGTCTGGACAATGTGCTGAAGGCGCTGTCGCCTTCGAGTACTTATCGGGGGAGGTTGGGGTCGCCATGAGTTTTTTCCTCCCTCCGCCTCGAAAGTTAGGCAGGCGGGGGTCTCTCCTTTGGAGGGTCAACCGCCTTCGAGTCACCCAGCCTAGCACTCAGAGTAGGCGTAAGAGCCGAAACTCCTTTAGAAACCCCGGAAGATGGCCTGAGGATAAACTTCAGTGGTATTGCCTCCTGTGAGTCTAACGACTCGTTAGAAGCGCGCGACCGATTCGCCTTACGGGATACAGTCATGCTGGGAGAGGGAGGGGCAACCATGGTTTTAGCCGGGGCTGGGTGTGAACACTTTATGCCCCCAGCTTTAACAGGGGAGCGACGGGGTGGTTAAAAGCCGCAGAAGGGTTCCGAATGGGCGCAGAAACCACCGTTCTTGTAGGCCTGGATTGGCCAGGAGCAGAGGGTTTCTTTTTTAACATCGAGGCATAAAATGTCCCAGGCAGCTCCGGGACCAAGTCCTGAGTTTCGTGAAATAGAAATAAGAGACGAGCCTGCGCCTGAACGGCCAGGATTTCCTTCGAAAGTACGCCCCACAGTGCTTCGAAGAAGCAGGGTACGGCTCTCAACAATTAACACACTTGGCCACACATGATTTAGACTTATGTGTCACCTTGGAGAAACTTAGACAGACTTCGGATAACCCCGACTTTGCACGTCTACAGGAGCGATTCGTCTGGCCGAAGCGGTGGCATTAGTAGCACCTCCGCGGCAGTGGTACGAATGGCTTCACGCGGTAGCGATACCAACCGGCACGCACCGACTCAGGAAGCTTGTCAGAGTCGAAAGAGACGAATATTGTAGGGAAGGGGGGTCTCGAGGCCCCTCCATGTTTTCTCATCGCACGTTCGCCTTTGACCGCTCCATGGTTAGCTAGCTCTTAAGGTGATGTCATCCTTGAAAAGTCCACTAGTTCCCTCGCATAAACCCCTCTATTCACGAACTTTACGGTTCAGTGCGGCTTCACACTCACTAGCGTGCCATCGAGTGTCAGAATGGCACTAATCATGGCCGCCTCGGAGGGATTCGACGCATGCGGCAGAAGGTACCCGTCCGAGAAACGGGTTGTCTTTTGCTCTCTACCAATCACGCTAGCTAGAGCTCTCCTCTGATGGAGAGGAGAGGAGCCGCGAGTCTTCTTTGTTTTTTTTCCTGTCTTTTTTTTCTTAGGAAAAGAGAGCGGGGAATGAACCCGCTTCTCTCCTCTGCCAGTAGGGGCCCCTATGCCAGATAGACCTGCATTGGCAAGACCCTTCTCAGAAATGGGGAAGGTGTTGGCTGTCATAGGGGCACCAGCCGGGGAAGGAGATCCATCCTCTCCTTGTAGATCCTCGGGGGTCCGAACCACCCGAGGAGAAGCTTGCACAGGGGCGGACTCTGGTTCTCTGCTTGGCAAAACGAGCCTGGGTACGACCCCATGGAAGATCCTACCATATGAGGCGCCGGCACCTCAGGAACCATGTCCATCTCAGAGGGGACTACATGTGCCCCCCACCCCCAAGACATCACTGATTCCATTTGAGGAACCTTTTTCCCATCTTGGGCTGGTGAACCGGCATCCATCGCGGAAGAGAGAGGGGCTAGTTCAGGTACCCCCCTTGCAAGCTGGTCGCAAACACAAACAGGACATTAAAGGGAACATGCCAATGGGCCCTGCCATCCCTTGCTACCCTAAGAAGGTTGGCCCTATTGAGCTGCCTGCTTTCTTGGAAATCCACTTGGAAAGTAAAAGGGGGACTGCTGCTGGAAAAAGGGAGTCACCCAAACGAGACTCTGGAGAAGGGGATGAGGGAGGAGTCTCCTGCACCCGTTGGCATAGGAGAAGAGTAAGCCTTCTCTCCGGTCAAAAGTTTGGAGGGTAGCGATAGGACAGGAGGGCGGGGGGTCCTTTTCTGCTGTGGAGCTGCACAAAGGTGGCTCTGATGATCTTAAGAGTGGAAGGTAAAGTGGGAGTATTTGTTAAAAAAGACTCACCATTGGGCATCATGATCCTATAATTATCACAGTACGCAAACGCTTATCACCCTATGCAGTAGCCCAATCTGTGAAGGGTGAACAGGGGGGCAGCAGAGCCAGCTGCCCCCATTTAGGACCACACCTCCCACTCAGTGGCCAGGCAGCCCTTGGGCATGGCAGCTCCACCTTGGGCTTGGCAAAAAAATTGATAGACAGTGAAAGGAAAGAGAAAAGGTGTGAGGAAGGTGAAGGTTGGGGTGAAGCAGGTAGTTAAAATCCATCAAGCCAGACTGTAGCTCAAAGGTGAGGGGGGCATTGTCCCCTACCCCCTCAGCCACCATCCGGGATGGTTGGGTGAGAAGCAGCTGGTCGGCATCTACTCTGTGAAATTAGAGGCTGACAAGTGAAAGTTGTGGGAGAAGTTTTATGGAAAGTGAGCAAGCAAGGTAAGAAGATAGGGCGTCAGAAAGAAGGAGAAGAGGCTAAGCTGGGGCTGGATGGAGTGCTGAGAGGGTCAGCATGGCAGCCAGGAAAGCAAATCGTCGTCCCTTGTTGCACACATATATTGGAAGATTGACATTGTTCATATTGTCCATGTGCACAGAATATTTGTGTTCATAAATCCTCTGAGATATGCAATGTCCAGTTTGTCCTATGCACATTTCATCCCAATTTTTACAGGGAATTTTAAATGTCTACTTTACTAGGGTCAGGGGGCATATTTAGATTAATCATTTGAGAAAGCTAGAGACCATCTTGACATTACAATTTTTTAAATGACTAGTAAATTCTCAAAGTATTGTGAGTTTCACTAAAATTAGTCTTTTCAATGAATTCAATTTTTTAATAAATTTGGTAAACAATAAAGTGGGCACAATTACCTTTTCTTGAAGGCAGTTTTGTAGGGCTGTTTCAGAGGAGGCATTTGATAATGAGTTTTCATCCCCAGAATCAATTCTCTCTTCATCAGGGACAGGAGTTTTTGAATCACAAAACTCTTCCTTAATCTCTTCTTTCATTAAAATCTCTTCAAACCCCTAAAAAAATATGAATTCATTTCTATTAACATGTTGCAGATTCAAACAACTTCTATAGAAGCCTTGAAAATGTGAAATATACCAAGCCGTCTGAGTTATTAGAATTTTATATTCAATAGGGAAGTGTGCATTAATAGGGGGATATTTATTATATGTTAGGGGACATTCAGGGAGGAGATTTTCCCCCCAATTCATCCATCCCTAAATTGGATGGGAATAATTTTTTTTAAGTGCATCTCAACTGGTAATTCCTATCAAGGGCAGTTACCAAAATTTAAATTTAGCCAAACCTTAAGCCATTAAATTAATAATAAAAAGGGAACAAAGCTAAAAAAATATCAAATATATATACATATATATATAGTGGTACCTTGATTTACAGGTAAACTAACTTACTAGTTTTCCAAGCTACAAGTGAGTGACTGAGCTTTACATACACTGCCACATTCGACCAGCCTCATTCAGTTCACGTGGTTACCTTACCATGCAAGCAGCTCTGTCACATTACTGTTGTTTTTCCCATCATGTTTTGTGCTTTTTGTGTGGTTATTTCATAATACTGTACAGTATTAACCATGGGTTCTAAGAAACTGAGTGTCAAGGTCAGTGGTGAGAAGAAAAAAGAGATGATGCCTTTGGAATTAAAGCTTGCTTGCTTTGTGTAGTTTATAGAGTTTGATGATGACAGATGTCCTCATATTGAGGGCATCAAACCTGAACTGGGTTTAAATGGGTAGGAGGGGTGTGCAGTCTTCAGATTCATATCTTGACAGAAGGTATAATGACCATAGTGGCAGGTGAGGCTCAAGATGACCAGGCTTCATCCTCGGCTGCCGGAAATGACCAACACCAGTCTGTTGGTGCTCGCCTATAGGCACTCCCACTCCCGATACTGGTTTGTGATTGAGGTATCCTTCCTCTAGCCTTTGCCTAAAAAGGCAGAACCCACAAGGCAATGAGTTACAAGGTGTTACAAGGAAAAGAAGTACATCAAAGGCCTTGCGGCCCATATCAAGGAGGCACTTTTTGCGGTTTCGATTCTTAGCATGTACTGATTACTTGCTATGAGATCATCAACTTTTCAAATATAATTTGTCAAGTCTACTCTTGAACTGTTCAACACTGCTACTCTCAACAACCCCCGCTGGTAGTTTGTTCCATGTGTCGCAAATGTCATATGTGAATGACTTACCCACCGGAATGGTATTGAATCTGGGCAGCTCCACCTTCCACCCGTGATTTCGAGTCATATTCCGGTTGAGGGTAAAGAATTTGGTGGAGTCAACATTTTCAAATCCTTTCAAGATTTTAAAAGTCTCTATTAGACGACTGCGCAGTCTTCGAGTCTAGAGATCGAGCTCTTGCAGTCTTTCTTGGTATGACTTGTTCCTTAGCGATGGGATCAGTTTCGTGGCCCTGGCTTGCACCTTTTCCAGACGATCGATGTCTTTTCGATAATGAGGGGACCAGAACTGAACAGCGAACTCTAGGTGAGGCCTAACCAGCGAGTTGTACAAAGGCAAAACAACCTCTTTTGTTCGAAAGCTGAATTGCCTCTTGATGTAACCCAACAAGCGATGAGCCTTTTTCTCCACCTGTAAGCACTGCTTCGGAATTTGAAATCGCTGCTAATCAGCACACCTAAGTCCTTCTCGACATCAGTAGACTCAAGACACATACCTTGTAGCTCGTAGCCTGACCGGGGGTTCGCATACCCGATGTGCATCACCTTACACTTGTCTAAGTTGAAAGGCATCTGCCACTTGTCAGCCCACTCGCCGATCATCCTAAGGTCATCCCTTAACATCTCAATGTTTTCGGGATTTGCTATATTAGCTCCAAGTTTTGTGTCATTGGCAAATTTCGCTAGATGACTCATCAGTCCTTCATCTATATCGTTGATGTAGATGATGAATTTTTAAGGGCCTAGCACGGAGCCCTGAGGGATTCCGCTCGTTACTGACGACCACTGAGAGGTGTGGCTTCCGATGGTAACCCTCTGTCGCCTGCCCGACAACCAACTTTCTAACCATTTTGCGACTTTTCCTCTTATTCCCAGGGCATGTACTTTCGCCATCAGTCGGCGGTGGGGGACTTTATCGAAAGCCTTTTGGAAATCCAAATAAAGTAT
The DNA here is from genome assembly GCA_963969495.1 of Ceratothoa steindachneri. Classification (NCBI taxonomy): domain Eukaryota; kingdom Metazoa; phylum Arthropoda; class Malacostraca; order Isopoda; family Cymothoidae; genus Ceratothoa; species Ceratothoa steindachneri. Next base: position 36,878,114 of record OZ018328.1, on the reverse strand, counting down.
GTCCACCGCTGGACTTCTGTCAAACTCACTCATTATACCGTGGAAGAATTCAAGAAAGTTCGTGAGGCACGAGCGCTTTCTTCGGAAGCCATGCTGTGTGTCTCTCAACAGGTCGTGAGACTCTAAATGATTCATTATCCTATCCCCTATGATGCCTTCCAGTACTTTGCCCACGATTGAAGTTAGACTTATTGGTCGGTAGTTTCCTGCGGTGCCACGGTCCCCCTTTTTGTGGATCGGGGTGGCATTGGCCATACGCCAGTCTGCAGGTACTTTGCCACTGTCGAGCGATGAGTTGAAGATCTCAGAAAGATGAGGGCTCACCTGATATTTTACCTTACGCAGTACTCTTGGCAGGAAGCCATCAGGACCTGGGGATTTATACGCATTTAACTGACCTAGCCTCCTAGCAACCTCTTCGGAAGTTGTAGTTATTGCTTCTAGTGATTCTAAATCGCGATCTATCACTATCAGCGGTCTGGGTATCTCTCCGCCCCTTTCCCTCATGAAAACCGAGGAGGGCTTTCTTGCTAACCTTGTCATACACATCTTTATACACCAAGCTCGCCTTGCATCCAGAATCTATTAAAGCCAAACACTCAATTCCATTCAATTCCACCTTCACACTCAGACACTCATACTTCCTACCAGACAGCACTTTCACACTAGACAGACTTACCAACACATTACTCACACTCATGCACCCAGAGGATACTTCAGCAGGTACCCTCTTACCATTCAGTTTCCCGCTTCAGACTTTCCATTCACACCTTGCACTCTCAGTCTAATCCAACACTTTTCACTCAAATGTCCTTCCATTGCACAATAGCTACATACATTCCTTTGGTCACGACACATCCTTGCATAATGACCAGCCTTTCCACAATTACCACATGCATATTTCATACTTTCCCCCCCCCAGTTGCTCCACCATTCAACCTCGGACAATCTTTCTTCAAATGGCCTATTTCTTTACACTCGAAGCACTCTTTCACACTTCCCTGGCAATCCTTTATCATATGCCCTTTCTTACCACACCCAAAACATGCACCAGATGTCCACCTACATTCTGCCAACATATGACCTTTCCTTCCACACCGACGACATTCCACAATCTTTCTCCCATCATTCGGTCTCTCGTTTGCTGGGACATACCTCGGTTTCTCTCTCATATATCCGTTCCCACGCTTGAAATTCATCTGCCCCCTTCCATTCGCCCATCCATTCTGCCGGCCCAGGAAGTTCGACATCACTCCAGCTGGTGCAGCTTTCAGGGCATCCCTGTAGCTGACAAACTGCTGGGGTGGATGAAAGCTCCTGGGCTTCTTACCCCCAACATTCACACTGTACCATCCATCCTCTTCTAGATCGCTTTCATCATCAAATTGTCCATCTTCTAACAGTTCCAACACATCCTCCCACATCAACCGTTCACCTGTCAGTCTCATTCTCTCCTTTCTCTTTCCACTCAGCCATTCACTCACCTTTTGCGGGATCGTGTCCAAAAACTTCCTCATGAGTGGTTTACATTCATTTACATCATCATAACCATACCTCATTCTTGCCATACTCTCAAGCCTATGTGCATACATATTCACACTTTCACTCTTCCCCATTCGAGCCTTCTCAAATTCATTCACCTTTTTATACTTCACACTCTCTTTCATTCGTTTCACCTGCCCAATCAATCTCTTCTTCACTACATCGTACTTTGGCTCTCGCACACTCGTTATCACTCGCAAGAACTCCAACACTTTCCCATCCAAACAATCTCACAGAACACTCACCCAGTGACCCTTGTTCTGCAGGTACTTGAGCTTGCAGTACCGCTCAAAATCACCGAAGAACTCATCCATACTCTTTGCCCCATGCAATCTAAACTTATCAATCCTTGGTACTTCCCTAATCAAAATTCCTTTCCCCACATTCACTTCACTTTCCGAAGAGCTACTCTCGGTCTCACTCATTCCAATCATATCGTCACTCTCTCCCTCATCTGAGTATAGCGAATCCACACTCTTCCCTCTCACCTTCCTATCCTTAACCTTAGAACTATGCTTACTTCCTCTCTTACTTTCCACTCTCTTCCATTCACCCCCTTTCCTACCACTCACAGTATCTTCTTTAGACTCAATCATACTGCCATCCATTCCATTTAGCGGAGTCCCTTCAGTAGGAGCAGGGGTCAGGGTTGTAGGTCCTGGGGCTGATCCAGCCCCTGTCATCATGTTATATAGGTCCTGCATCCATCGGTCCGGCTGATCCTGTTGGTCTCCCATTTCCTTCTTCATCCTATCAGTCTTTTCATTCATCCCTTTTATTTTATTCTCCATTCCCTCCATCATTTCCCGCAACATTTCACACTCCTCTTCTTTCTTTCTCAACTCCAGTCTCAATCGCACTACTTCTTCATTCAATGTTTCCGCTACAGCCATTGTTCCCAAGTTAGTAAAAGGATAGGAGGAGGAAAAAACCAGTCAAACTACTTGTCACACTAATTGGGTATGGACTGCAATCCAATCCCGTCACACTCCCGAATATGGCGCTTTGTTAAAATAATTTTAGCAAAGAAACTATCTGGAAAGATAGTAGCTAGTTTTGATATATCACTATAATTAAAACAAAATAGTACTTTGGACCACCATACCCGCATTGGCTGACAATCCTGCCTCCTTTTATGTTAGCCTACTACCACCCACCACCAGCACACAAGTGATAGCGCGTGCCCCTTTTCGTTCGGTTGTTGTGTTTTTTATGTTTTGTGTAGATATATTTAAGTAAATTTGTTGTATTCACCTGTTATAAAATTCTCTTTTGGTATCTTATTTGGATTGGGGAATTTGGCCTCATCTTGAAGTGTGCACACTTCCCTTGTAAATATAAATTACTGTAACTATCATTGTACTTTTTTTGTAAGTAAAGGGACTGTATATACAATCCGTTTCATTCTCCCTCGATTTCTCACGTCCGGACAGTGTAGGATGCGGGTTGGATCAATTGGGATTAGATATATTTTCGGCCCGCTACAACCTGATCTTTCACCTTACGCGGTACTCTTGGCAGGAAGCCGTCAGGACCTGGGGATTTATACGCATTTAACTGACCCAGCCTCCTAGCAACCTCTTCGGAAGTTGTAGTTATTGCTTCTAGTGATTCTAAATCGCGATCTATCACTATCAGCGTCTGGGTATCTCTCCGCCCCTTTCCCTCGTGAAAACCGAGGAGAAGTAGTCATTGAGTATGCCAGCTATTTCCTCATCTGAATCCTGGAGAATGTCGTCGCCGTCCCTCAGGGGTCCGATGCGTTGGCGTACTGGTTTTCGGCTGTTCACATACGCGAAGAACTCCTTGGGGCTCTCTTTGGAGAGAGAGGCTACATGAATTTCTTCTTTATGCTTAGCCGTGCGCACTAGTGCCTTAACCGTTCTACTATGGGTCACATAGGCTTCATGGTGCATCGCACTACTATTCCTCTTCCATGCTCTGTGCGCTGACTTTCTAGTTTTAATAGCACTAGCGATTTCTTGAGAAAACCACCTAGGCTGAATGCTCGCCAGTTTGACAGCCTTTGTGGGAACGCACTCGGCCTGACGATCCCTAAAATGATTTTTGAAGTCGTTCCATTTGGAATTCGTCCCGCCTTCGTTAGTTGGTTGCATCTGGCCAAGTGCCTCCCGAAGCCCATTGAAGTCTGCACGTCTGAGATCCAATTTACGTGCTCGTTCATTAGTACCTTGCGTACAGGGAGCACGTACTCCAAACCTTACCCTGTTATGGTCACTACCACCTAGGCACTCATCCACTGACAGGTCATCTTCAGTGGTAAATACTAGATCTAGAACGTAGCCCCCTCGGGTAGGCTCGGCGACCCACTGAGTCAGAAAGTTGCTGTCAGCAGTCTACAAGCCCAGATGCCTCTCCGTCACCCGTTCAGTCATTCCAGTCGACTCGGCAATTGAAGTCCCCTACCAGCAGCGAGGGAGGGCCGTCTAAGAGACTGGACAGTTTTTGGTACAGATCTATATCAACCTCTACCGTCCGATGAGGAGGTCGATAGGCCACTATGAACCTGTACATTGTATTGTCGACCCTGATGTCGACTCCTACTACCTCATGCTCTGGGGCCCACTGCTGCTCCGATGTTGAAAAAAAACATTGGTAGTTGTTTTTCTCGATGAAGCTGCTGTTGTTTTTCTTGAATTGGCTTGTGAAACAGAAGGAATAAGTTAGATTTAGGTTTTGTATGAAGTTTTCTTGGGAGTTTGGGGCACATTTAATTTTGCTGTTTAGTTGACTGCTTGGTGTTTTCTATTTGCTGGTATTTTGTATCGGATCTTTTCATGTTTCGCGTTTGAAATCATTGGATAACATGAGTAAGGTGTCTGTGTTGTCTACTTGGTGAGGCAGCACGAGCATAGCACATCTAAGATATGTGTGATTTTGAAACAGGAGTCAATAGAGACTATAATAATACCAGACAAAGGCATTAAGATCATTTCAAAGTTCCGGACCTCTGTCCATGAAGAGATAGAGAGGCTGCTGTTGGTGTGGTTGATGGAGAAGCAGCTCGCGGGAGATACTGTGACTGAGAGCATCATCTGTGAGAAGGAATGAGCTATTTACTGGCTCATAAATGGCTCTTAATTAAAAGAGATAAAGTGTAACATTAAGTGTGTAGCAAGTAAGTTAAGCCATAGAACATGAAATGAAAGACTCCCCCAAACATCCTCCTCCAATCTCCTTCACCTCCTATTGCATGTCAGTCTGATCTTCAAGATAAAGTACGCTTAATAAAACCAGATTTTTTTCTTACATTCTCTTTTGTTTTATTATTTTCTTGTGCATTATTTGTTATTAATTAATAAAGTACATTTTTCTTATTTAAAAACTTGTACTAAAAAAAATTGGTATGGTTTTTTGGGGGGACTGGAACTGATTAATGGCCTTTCCATTAATTTCAGTGGGGAAACTGCTTTGATATTCGAGCAAATTAAGTTATGAGCTCAGTCACAGAATGAATTAAAATCCTAATCAAGGTATCACTGTATATATATATATATATATATATATATATATAGTTATATAAGTTGCTGCTGACCAGTCTAATCTTCAATTTAATATTCTTTAACTGTATTAGATTAATTTATGTTTTAGAACCCGAAACGTTGTTCCATAAATAAATCACATGCACCTCAGCCTCCTATGTGTCCTTACATTCACCGTGAAATTATATATATATATATATATCAAGAATTAATTGCAATTGTGCAATCATGAATATGCAGTTAATATGGCAATGTTGTAACTAATTAAGCTCTTCATCAAGACCTCAGGAGCAGCTCTTCTCAGTCACAAGAAGATAATGCATAATTCAGCCTTTCTGAGGGCTTGATGAAGAACTTAGTTAGCTAAAACATTGCCTCTTTAACTATATAAATATATATATATATATATATATATATATATATATATATATATATATATATATATATATATATATATATATATATATATATATATATATATATATATGGGTAAAAATCACAAGAGGTAACACATGAATAAGTATAAATATTAGGTTGTACCATGTAGGGAAAAAAATTGATTGGAGCTAGTACTTTTATCTTACTATTTTCAAATTCACAATGGTTTAAGAAATACAGACACTGTATTTATACAAAGCAATGTTTTCCCATAAAATCAAATGGTCAGATTTTTACTGACCTCTGATAAGTTTGATTTAAGGAAGAAAGATAGGACTAAATATAAAGAAAACAAACTGGGGCTAATATTTACATTTGTCCCCTGTGCTGGAGATTAGGAACGATTCAAAGATGTTTCTGCTAATATAATCATTTATATGCATTATGGCATCTGCTTTTGACCAGTTAATCTGGTGACTCATCTTAAGCCTGTTGACGGCCAAAGCATTATTTGTATATCCCTTAAATACTGCATTTTGATGTTACTTAATTCTTACAGAGATATTTTTAGAAGTTTGACCTAAGATACATGGAAGAAAATACTAATGTTTTAATATTTTTAGAATGATCTGAATAAAAATGGACAAAGGATAAATTATTTGTCAGTTTCCTGAAAATAGAAAACTTAAACCTGACTGGTTGTCTAATTATTAGAACATCTAGGAAAGGAAGGCTATTATTTTCTAAAGTAAATTTAAGTGATGGAACTAATGAATTAATAAATAAAAAGAAAACCATCAAAGTTAAAATCTTCCTTTAGAATTACCGCGACATCATCTACATAGCGGTACCAAACAATTTGAGTGGACCAGACTGGTGGAATCAGCCTTGTTTAAAAATATTCCACATATATATTTGACAATAAGGGAGATAAGAGATTACCCATAGCCATGCCAAACAATTGTTCGTAGAACTTGCCATTGAAACTAAACTTACATCTTTTAATGCATAAACAAATGAGTTGAATGGTCGAGTTCGATAGTAAAGGCAAATCATAAGAATTAAGAATACCAGCTAGGAAATCCAATAAGGCATCAATGGGTCCTTTAGTGAATAATGAGATAACATCAAATAATGTCTAACTTATTGCAAAGATCAACTGAATTTTTTATATGTGAGGGTGATATGGATCATAAGATCAGAGAAGGTAAATTTACTAAATATTTTGATAGTTTATATTGATAGTTTATATAAGGAACATGTGGTGTACTATGAAGCATTTGTAGGAATTAGGTGAGCAGGATGTGCCGATTGTCGCAAGGTTTAGACAGAATGTTTTGATTGCAGGTGTCTGAATGAATGAGAATGAATTTTGTGTAGTAGAAGGTTCCGAACAAGAAGCATGATGTGTTATTAGGTTATAAGTTTTTGAGAGCGAACGGTATTGTGATTCACCTTGATGTAGAGATGATTGAATGTAAGAAGAGGAGCAGTTTGAAGTGTCAATGGTATGTGGATCCAGATGGAAGTGTAAAAGTGAATATCATGAAAGACCTCGAGGTATATGTGATGGAGTGTGTGCCTGTTAAGCAGAATGAAACATTAAGTGTAAGAGTTGGATGGAATTCTAATGTTGGGATAAGTGAGAATGATGGAAATATGTGCCTTGGATGGCAGTGCTGCAAACTATCGATTGAGGTGAGTTGTGCATGTGTTTGATGGTGTAATTGATATGAAAGATCCATGTGTGTGCATACAAGTTTGGCCTGATTTGAGAAGGAAGAGTTTGAGAGAAGTGCAAGTGGGTGATAAATTGGGTGTGTTAAATGCAAGTGTGCTTTCTGTGGGTGTTAAGTCGAATGTTTAGAAGTATGAAGATTTGATTGAGCAAGTGAAATTGGAAGAAAAGTTGAGTGAATGTGAGAAGCAAAAGGTTTTCAGGATGTTGTGAATAGGAGAGGTGCCTTGAGTCAAGGGGATAGGGGCTTCGGCAATGCTCGCTTGCCTGAATTCAAAATTGTTCTGAGCGATGACACTCCAATCTACCAAAGGCCTCATCATTTTCCTCCAACAGTGGCTTAAGAGATTGAGGAACAGTGTGAGGAATTAGAGAAAATTGGTGTAATTGAGCAGAGTGTGAGTGCTTGGAATAGTCTGAATGTACCTTTACGAAAGCCAGATGGACATTTGTGACTGTGTATTGATTATAGATGAGTGAATGAACGAATGCTGAAAGACAAGTTTCCTACGAGGGTTGTGTGTGAGTGTGTGTATAGTATGTATGGAATGAAAGTATTTTCTAAGATGGATCTGGTACATGGTTACTACCAGATGCCATTATCAGTTTAGAAACCTGAGATTTGGTTTGACGAACTCCATGAGCACTTTTCAGCGGCTATGAATGTGGAGCCGAGTGGTTTTCCATGTAAGAATGTGCAACTGTTTTGCATAATATTTTGGTGATGAGTGAGAACATGGAAGAATATATGAGCCTGGTGAATGATGTTTTAAGGAAGTTGGAAGAGGTTGGTATGAAAGTGGAGTTGTTTAAATGTGTGTGGTTTGCCAGTGAAGTTGAGTTTTGACGACATATGGTGAGTGCAGCTGGATTGCATAAATCAGAGAAATTTGTGAAAAAGGTCAGGAATTTCCCTAAGCCTAACACAGTGAGAGAGTTGTGTGGATTTCTTGGTTTAGTTGAGTTTGGAAGCAAGTTTATGATGGATTGTTCTGGTGTGATGAATGCGTTGAGTACATGGACTAGGAAAAAGAAGAGTACTGCAAATAAGTGGAATAATTCTATGGATGCATCCTTTAAGAAGTTGAAAGCGTTAGTTGCAAAAGATGTGGAACTTGTATATCCGGCATAAGGAGCAAATGCAAGAATACTTGAAGTACATATGGATGCAAGTGGTCATTTGCTGGGTGGATATTTGATGCAAGATCAGGTTGCAGATGGGGTTGAAAGCAAACAAATAAATGTGTATGTTTCCAAGGCATTTAGTGTGGCAGAGCGTGCGTATTATATGATTGAAAGAGAGTTGGGTGCATTGCAATTCTCTCTCAAGTCGTTATGATCATTTTTGTATGGAGTACAATTTGTAGTGAGAACAGATCAGCAGCCACTAGTGTATTTGCAGTGTATGAGCTAAGGACAATGGAAGATTTGAGTGATTTTGATTTTGTGGTTGAGTATTTGCCAGGTGAAAGGAATGTGATTGCTGATTTGATGTCATGTTTGCCACATGATTTAAATGAGAGCGAGAGTGTTTGTATGATTCCTGATTATTTGCCAGCGGGTGTAGTTGTAGGAGGGAAGTGTAAAAGTGGAGGTGATTCTATGTTTGAAAGTGTGTTGTATGGTTTACATGACTTAATGAAAGATGGATTGCTTGAGAAGCTGCCAGAAAGTGTGAATGCATTACCAAAGATAGTTATGGAAGAAGTGTGTAAAAGACCAGAGCAAATGTGAATGAAAAATTTGAGAAGCATGTGTATGCCAGGAGTGATATTATGGTGTAGAGAAGCCTGTGATGCATTGCAGTAAAGGTGTAAAACAAGAGAATAGGTGTGAGCTGCATCTACAATGTCTGAGTGGAGTGTATTATAATTGGTTGATTGAGAAGAAAAATTATGTAAGAAGAGAGATTGATAAAGTTTGTGAAAAGATTGTTCCTGTTAGTGAAGATGAATGGTGGATGCAGCAGAAGTGTTTGTTGAATGGAAGGAAGTGTTGAATGTGATGTGCAAGCATGGGATTGAAGAGAGAGTGCAATAACTGACTATGAATGGGAAGAGATATTGTGGAATGATTGACACAGGTGCTCAGATTTCCTTGGTGAATGCAAAAGTGGTATGTGATGCTGACAGTATGAGTTGGAATGTTTCTAAAAGAGGTGTGACAGTTTCCATAAGTGGACTCGGAAGTGGATGTATTATGGCATGGGAGGAAGTGAGTTTGTTTGTAAGCATGGAGAAGTTGAATGACATATTGCATGAATTTGTTGTGTTAAGTGAGAATGAGTTGCTGTATTGTTTTCTGTTTGGGATTTATTTTTTGCATAAGAATGAGAGTTTGGTGGATGTAGGTAATGAATGTTTAGTGAAAGATATGTAAAAGTTGGGAATTTGAAGAGTGAGCTTGTAGGCTCAACTGGATTTGTGGTAGTGGCAGGTATTGATTTGAGTGAAGAGCTGTTGACTGCTGAAGATATAGAGAGCATGCAAGAGTCATGTCTGATGGTGTGTGAATTGAAAGATAGTGTAATGACCAGTGTTCCTGTGAATGAATGTAGATGCATATTAAGTATGTTTAGAAGGTTTGCTGGAAAGGTTGTGGTATGCAAGGGTTTATTGTATTTTGTGCAATGTATATATTCTGATGTTTTCTGTGTGTGGCACAATTTGAATGGTGAAGATTGTGTGTGATAGGTTTGGACATATAGGTAAGAATAAATTGTGGGAATGTATGAAAGGATGTATTTAGTCCCTTTTTGAGAAGGATTTGCATTGATGTAGCATCTACATATGAAGTGTGCCAGAAAGGAAAGTATTAAAGGGTGTATGCTGCCCCACCAGTATTAAATTTGAGTGTGAATGAACCTTTTGAAATGGTAGCGATTGATTGTGCATCTTTTCTGAGGACTGCAAGAGGGTATGTAGGAAAGGTTGTGAGGATGGATCATAAGAGTAAATTTACATATACCGTACCTGTAACAAATAAATCATCAATGAGTGTTGCTAGAGTGGTGAGTGAGAGAATGTTGCCCATGTGCATGTGTGTGTAAGCCTGCATGAATGTTGAGTGATAATGGACCTGAATTTGTAGGATGTGCTTTTGAGATGTTAAGTGAATTGGGGATAGATCATGTGCAAACGACACCGTATATGCCTAGTGCAAATGGTTTAGCTGAAAGTACGATAAGAACTATGAGTAAGATGTTGCGATTTATGGTGTAAGATGGGAATGAATGCAATAAATGTTTGGGAAGAGTACTGTGGGCATATATTATGAAAGTACATAAGGCGATTGGAATACCACTGTGTAAGTATTTGTTGAACTTTGAAAGAATGATTAGGCCACGTATGGGACTTAGTGAGGAGGATCGTGAGTTATGGAGAAAAGGAAATGAAAGGTTTGAGAGTTTTTCTGTCAGTGATAAAGTACTGAAAGAAATTGAGACAAAAGGTAGACTGAATGTGGATAAGTTGAAAGAGAAGTTTGAAGGCCCGTTTGTGGTGAGAAAGGTTTGGTCAAATGGGGTCATTTATGTGATAGTTCGTGAAAGAGAGGATGGAAGTTTGGATGAATGTTGAGTACATCAATGTCAGTTGCAAAAGTGGTGTGAACCTCCTGAATATTTGGTGTAACATCCAGTGAATGAATATCTGTTTGAAAGCATGGAAGACTGTGAAAGGGTGGATGATATAGCTAGTGCTTTAGAGGGGAGGCAATTAGTATTAGTTGAAAATGGAAGGGGCGTAAGAGTAAATGGTTGTGCAAGGATGAATGGATGGAACAGTTTGGTGGGAGTGAGGTGGGAGGGTTTTTTCAATTTTTGCAAGATCAAGATGGATTATATGATTGAACATATAGTATAGTAAGGTTTGATGGATGAATTTTAGAAGCTGGTTGAGGATTTGAGTGAGATTGGTCAGGGAGTGTCAGATGTGAGTGTGGATGAAGTAGATAGAGAAGGAGGTATGGACACTCATGATGAAGAGACATTGCAACAAAAGAAAGAGACGGTTGTTGGACCAGTGACTAGGAGGAGAGACAGAGTGAAAGAGTATGACTGGGTGATGCTGAAAGCATTGTGAATGAGTGAGCTATGTTTGTCAAGATAGGGATTGAGACATGGTGAGGTGAGGCAAACTTAGGTGGGAGGGATATAGTAGCATATTGTAGTTCGCCTCCCCTTCCCTGTCTCTAATCACTTTCTTCTTTTCCAGGCTGTGCAGATTACAAGTCAGGACATGCCCCCATTCATATCAATATCCACCCACGCAATATATTTAAAACAAAGCCCAGTTTGAAACTGTGATTGACTAGACAACAAGACTTGCAATTACAGAGTGAAATACTGTATGTAATAAACATGTTTGTTTTGAAAGTGAAAAGAAGAGCCGGCTGGAGGAAAAATAGGTGAGTGTAACTCCTACATGAAAGTGTGGTTGAGAGCGGCAGTGAGTCGGTGACTGACAAGGCCTTCTCTTTTCCAGCTGTGTGGTGCCAGTGATAAGTAAGTCGTTCTCTGGTTTTTAAGAGGTGGCAGGAGTCAGTCAAGGCCCTCACGCATGAGACTCACCTGAGAAAGGGATCGATTACAAGTGTGGGCCCTGGAGAAAGACTCCCAGTCTCCAGGCTGTGATTGGAGCTAGTGTTAACAAACAGTAACACAGCGGTTGAAACCAGAGTGTCCCAGGGCCCTGAAGTTGGGACATTTCGCCGAGACCGGGACCTCAGCCATCCCTCAGAAAGCAGTCCCTCCCCTTTGGACAGACTTACATCTTGGCAGTAGGTAATCTATTTGTAAAGCCCTAGATATTTCACTTTGCAAGTATGGTTGTTGGCCAATATAATTGTAAGGCCACTTATATAGTAGATTAGTGTGTGTATATATATAATGATTTTGAGTTTAGGTTATAAAGTATATTTATTTTTAAAAGGTTTTGGGGCTGTGATTGTGGTTTAGTTTGCATTATTTATTGGTTTTTAATAAAAAAATAAAAATAAATAGACACTCCTCAATACCTAGTTTGAACCACAAGGTCTGTTGTGGCCTGTTCATCTATGTAACTCTATGTAACCCTCTCCTTGAACCACTGAGTGGGCCTTGTCTGGGCAGCAGGAATAATTGGTGAGGGACTCGCAATCCTGCTGCCACAGCATACCCATGTCCAACCTGCAGCCACCCATACAATCGCTGTGGAGGTCCATTTAATGCCCCTTCTGCAAAAGTTGGACGCACCACAACAAACAATGCTCTGGAGTCTCACAAAGACACCACATTCCACCAGGGTGGGTCTGTTTCAGATGCCACCCTACACACAACATAACACCAAATACTGCTCCACATATGCCAGTGGCTACCAGGTGACCCCTGAATTAAATACACGGCAGCTCTGCCCTCTCTGACTGATGGAGCTTCCTCTGCTTTATCAGCACCTCCTCCTCCCCTTCTTTCTTCTCTTCCTCTTTTTCCCCTGCATCCCCATATACCCTCTACACACGGCTCTCACATCACACACCAACATACAACAACAGACCATAGACAGTATCACAAACAAAAAACAGGACTTAAAACAATAACTACATGACCACAATATACACATAGCACTCATAAAGGAAACTAAGCTCAGGGCTACACATATGACACCAAGGTTTCCTGGATATACTTGACAGAATCTATGGTGAAGGAGGAGGTTTAATAATACTAATACATAAAGACATTCCCTTCACCAACACAACAGCTCACACACTAGCTCACATACTACCAGCGGAAAACACTTTATAAATACAAACTACCAAATCCCCCTGAATAAACAAGACATCACATTCGCAACCATATATATACCACCAACATCGTCATGCCCTCAAGGATACACACCACAATTAGACTACCTCGACACTGTAGAAAAAATATTCATCCTCAGGGATCCCAATGCTCATGACACTGCGTGGCTTGACACACAAAGGCATGCTCAAATCACAACAATTACACTCACACATCATACTCAATAACATACCTTCACTCACAAATAAGCCACACAACATCAACACTTAGCCTACATCACCAGACATATCATTCTCATCTCCAGACCTCTCACACAAAACCACATGGCGCACCACACACAAACTCTCCTCCGATTGCCTCCCCATACACCTCTCCTACAAACTCTCCACTCCCTACACACACAGACCAAACAGAACATATACAAACTACAAGCGAGCTGACTGGCTGCCTTCCCAGCCCCAATTGAGGAACACCTACAAACATTCAACATTACAGACTACAAAAACATCAATCATGTGGTACAACACTTTGATGGCACAATTATATGTGCAAACAAATCACACATACCCACAGGCACTATCAGACACTACAATCCAGTTTCAACAGAAACATAAAACTAAAACTCAAAACATGGGAATACATCCACAAACAGCTACCCACACAGGATATCATTGAGCGCATCAGGACACTCAATATAATAATAATAATAAGTATTTATAATGCGCCCTTCAGGGCTGTTAGCCCTCACAGAGCGCAGGTTGTGTAACAAGTGTAGAGAATGTTTACAGGGACGAGAAGGCAATTCTGAAGACATGAGTCTTCAGGAGACATTTAAAAGTAGCAAGGGAGGGAGAGGATTGGACTTCAGCAGGAAGGGCATTGCAGAGTCTAGGAGCACAAACTGAGAAGGAATGGTCACCCATTGAGCAGAGGACAGAACAAAGATTGTTCAGGATGGAAGTGAGGTTAGACCAGAGTGCCCAAGGAGTTCGATGATAGGAGAGGGCAGATGAGAGATAAAGTGGAGCCTCGAGGTTTAGGGACTTGTAGGTGATGAGAAGAATTTTCTAGTGGGTATGGAAGCGAATAGGTAACTAGTGTAGCTCCTGTAACAGAGGCATCGAAGGAGAGAACCTGGGACAGCGAAGGAGGATCCAGGCAGCATAGTTTTGAATTAGTTGTAGGGGGCGAAGTGACGAAGAAGAGAGATTCACTAGAAGAGAATTGCAGTAGAAGTCTCAAGACTTTGTCGACCAAAATGGGATCGAACATGTGAAAAGTTGCGGAGGAAACTGAGGGAAGACTTACAGATACGATGGATGTGCAGTTTAAACGAGAGTTGCTCGTCGAAAATAACACCAAGATTACTGATGGTAACAGAGAAGGTGACATTGGTTTCCCTAAGGTTAAGGGAGGGAAAGAGAGCTTTAGATTTCTCCACCATCGAAGTGGTACCAACAAGGAGAACTTCAGTTTTATCATGGTTAAGTTTAAGATAGTTGGCAGAAAATCATTCGTTTATGGAGGTGTGGGCTGAAAGGAGCTTAGTAATTGATTGAGCAAAGGATACAGGGGATGAGGAAAGGTATATCTGAGTGTCATCATCATAGAGGTGGAAGGACAGTGCGGGAGGAGAGGTATGAATGGAACCAAGCAGGTGTAGTGCCCGAGAGACCAAGGAAAGTTTGAAGACGATCAAGGAGGACAGTGTGGTCGATGGTGTGAAAAGCAGAGGAGAGGTCTAGGAGGACTAGAATGGATGTACAACCCCTATCGGCAGCTCTACGTAAACCTTTGAAACATTAAGAAGAGCGGTTTCAGCAGAGTGCTTCGCTGTGAGCCCCGATTGGTACATTGCATCGATATTGCAGTTAAAAATATGGTCATTAAGGTAAGAGAAAACCACTCTCTCAAGGATCTTAGAGAGGAATGGAAGCTGTGAGATAGGGCGATGGCTAGATGGTTCAGGGGGGTTAAGGTGTGTTTTTTTTAAGGATAGGACGAATTGAGGCATGTTTGAAGGAAGAGGGAACCACCCCTGTGGCAAGAGAAGTGTTAAAGAGATGAAGAATCAGTGGGAGGACAGCAGAGAGAAGTTGGTGGAGGAGTTTGGGTGGAAAGATGTCCTTAGGTGATCCAGATTTGTTAGAGTGTGAGATCAGGGTAGTTACTTCCTCAGAGGACATTAAGCGACAATGAATTATGGTTGGGGAGAACAGCATGAGCTTGTTCAGACAACTGGGAGAGTTTGGCGCGAAGGTTAATAATTTTATCAGAGAAAAATTTAGAAAGAGTAGAGGGGTTGATAGGAGGAGAGGTGGGGAAAATGGGGCTAGGCGAGGAAAGATGAGAGAGGAGACGAAAAATAGTCCAGGGGGCATTCTTGTTCTCAGACAAAATCCTTGGAGTAGCACTTGACAGAGGGATGACATTCAAGCAACACACAGATGACATTAACACAGAGGCCCAAAACAGACTGAACATCATCCGCTCACTCACTAACACAGCCTGTGGACACTCCAAGGAAGATATTACAAAAGTTTCTAAACAATATATTAGACCCAAACTAACATATGCACATACTGCATGGCAGCCTGACACTGCCAACACCCACATAAATAAACTACAGACAACACAAAACACTGCCCTACACATTGCAACTAGCTGCTAAAAATTAACACCCACCACACACTTACATGAAGAAACCCATGTCCTCCCTCTCAGGTCTCATATGGACATGAGAGGTAAACACGCATAAATATCCAAAACAGATCCTCAAAACCCTCTACACTTCATGCAGGCACCAACACAAACACACAGGCCAGACACTACCACTCCCTCTATTCCTCTCTCCTCCCAGCACCCCCCTGCCTCAGCCCCAACCTTCTATTGGGAATCAAACCTCCCCGGGTGAATGATGAGGAGTGTGAGCTCTCCTGGTGGGAATGGGTGCAACTGGGGCACCTACAGTGTGGACACCACACAGCCATCCCAAAATACAAGCACAGGATTGGACTTGCTCCGGACAATGCCTGCCTGAACTGCAATTTGGGACCGATGGACATGTCCTCCTACACTGCTCGCACACATTAATACACGGGGTAACACACGGAATAGACAACATGCGAGCACCATCCCAAATAGACTCATTGACTGGGCCAGGGCAGAGACCCAGTCCACGGCTGTGCCCTACCCGAAGAGACATCAGAGGTTAAACAACAACTACTTCATACTCTCTTGGGTTGAGGGGATAGTCATAGAGGAAGGGGATGCCAAGAGGGAGCAGATAGAAGGGGTTTTTTTTTAGCTTATCTGGCGACTGCCCACTTGGGCATAAGTCGCCGTACTCACAAAATACTAGTACTAGGCTAAATTAAAATAACAATATTCAGGAAAAAACTACAAAAAACAAAAGAAAACAACAGTAAAGAAAAAGAAAAAAAGGCAGCAAGCACACTCACGCGCCAAGGGAAGGCCATGGCACACGGATGTGCAACAAAAAGAAGGGAAAAGTTTGATGAGTTAGGTGGCCAGCCTTCTCCAGAAAGGCAAAAAGTCCAGAGGTCAGTGTGCACAAATCAGTTACAAGTACAAGGGACAAGCGGTAGTGACCCTGTTCATCCCGGTACCAGGACAGGTAATGTGCGTGAAGATCAGCCAGACTGGGACATTCAACAAGAATGTGCCAAACAGTACAGGGGACAACACATTTGTCACAATGAGGCGCAGGTCAGCGCTCCATCCCGCGAGTGTTGTGGTGGAGCGAATGTGAGTGTGTTTATAAGGGGCCATTCTCCCACCTTTTCCCCAATACCCTCTCCCTCCCTCTGTAAGAATGTGTGTGAGAGTGGGAATGAGGTTTTTTAATATTTTCTCTTTGTATATATATGTATTTGATTTCATGTATTAAAATTGTTTTTTTCTTTCTCAGATATTACTTTGTATTAAGCAAATCTAACGAAATACTACTTTGCCCTAAGTAAAGTTAGCGAACTAAATGTTGAATAGTTGGTTGAAAGACCACTCCAGTAGACTTAATCGCCACCATTTGTAAGGAGTGGCGGAGGTGGTAGGGTTCTGATAACTGAGCAGAAAGAAGAAATTGTCAAGTCCCGCCAGGGCAGAGAGAGAGAGGGCTTTGATAGCTTCAAGACGTTACCAAATTATATTGTATGTTCGAAGGCACCAGTTTTGTTGGTAAAACGCTTGAAATGCCAATACCCACCTGGGTAACACGTAAGCCCTTCCTTCTTTTTTCTTGCTCCTCTTGTTTGCTTTAGGCCTCCTGTTAGTGACTTCTTGTCTACTGTGTGATCGTTAGTGGCAAAGATATTTTGTTGTTAGACTTAGGCTATCCCTTTTACATATACATATAGTCTAATTAAAGGTTGGTTATATATAAATTTGTATTGGTATTCTGGTATTTGTCAGATAATATTGTGTGTATAGGAGAATAGCTATATATATATATATATATATATTTGTTGTGTGAATATTTACCCCATATTTTTGTAAATATAAGCTGTAAATATAACTGTATTCTTTTGTAAAGTAAAGGACTGTATATCAAATTGTATCAATTCTTCTTCAGGGTTCTCAAGGTCCATAAATCCTAGGATAAGGTTGGAACGCGGGTTAGTCTAGATTTTTGGCCCGCTACATTTGGCGCCCGAATAGGGACCTTGAGATCTCGAAAAAGGAGGAATTTGATTTAATTGCAGTTCGTTTGTATATTGGTAGAAGTAGTTTGATTGATTTTTCCCTCCTCCTATCCTTTGTTACTAACTTGGGGAACAATGGCTGTAGCTGAAACTTTGAGTGAAGAAGTAGTTTGATTGAGACTGGAGTGGAGGAAGAAAGAAGAGGAGTGCGCAATGTTGCGGGAAATGATTGAGGGAATGAAGAATGAGATGAAAGGGATGAATGAAAAGACTGATAGGATGAAGAAGGAAATGGGAGACTGACAGGATCAGACTGACTGATGGATGCAGGACCTATATAACATGATGACAGGGGCTGGACCAGCCCCAGGACCTACAACCCTGACCCCTGCTCCTACTGAAGGGACTCCGCTAAATGGAATGGATGGCAGTGTGATTGAGTCTAAAGAAGATACTGTGAGTGGTAGGAAAGGGGGTGAATGGAAGAGAGTGGAAAGTAAGAGAGGAAGTAAGCATGGTTCTAAGGTTAAGGATAGGAAGGCGAGAGGGAAGAGTGTGGATTCACTATACTCAGATGAGGGAGAGAGTGACGATATGATTGGAATGAATGAGACCGAGAGTAGCTCTTCGGAGAGTGAAGTGAATGTGGGGAAAGGAATTTTGATTAGGGAAGTGCCAAGGATTGATAAGTTTAGATTGCATGGGGCAAAGAGTATGGATGAGTTCTTCGGGGATTTTGAGCAGTACTGCAAGCTCAAGTACCCGCAGAACAAGGGTCACTGGGTGAGTGTTCTGGGAGATTGTTTGGATGGGAAAGTGTTGGAGTTCTTGCGAGTGATAACGAGTGTGGGAGAGCCAAAGTATGATGTAGTGAAGAAGGGAATGATTGGACAGGTAACACGAATGAAAGAGAGTGAATGAATTTGAGAAGGCACGTATGGGTAAGAACAAAGGGGTGAATATGTATGCACATAGGCTTGAGAGTATGACAAGAACGAGGTATGGTGATGATGATGTAAATGAATGTAAACCACTCATGAGGAAGTTTTGGACACGATCCTGCGAAAGGTGAGTGAATGGCTGAGTGGAAAGAGAAAGGAGAGAGTGAGACTGACAGGTGAACAGTTGATGTGGGAGGATGTGTTGGAACTGTTAGAAGATGGACGATTTGATGATGAAAGCGATCTAGAAGAGGATGGATGGTACAGTGTGAATGTTGGGGGTAAGAAGCCCAGGAGCTTTCATCCACCCCAGCAGTTTGTAGGCTACAGGGATGCCCTGAAGGCTGCACCAGCTGGAGTGATGTCCAACTTCCTGGGCCGGCAGAATAGATGGGCAAATGGAGGGTGGTCGAATGGAAGGGGGCAGATGAATTTCAAGCGTGGGAACGGATATATGAGAGAGAAACCGAGGTATGTCCCAGCAAACGAGAGACTGAATGGTGGGAGAAAGATTGTGGAATGTCGTCGGTGTGGAAGGAAAGGTCATATGTTGGCAAAATGTAGGTGGACATCTGGTGCATGTTTTGGGTGAGATAAGAATGGGCATATGATAAAGGATTGCCAGGAAAGTGTGAAAGAGTGCTTCGAGTGTAAAGAAATAGGCCATTTGAAGAAAGATTATCCGGGGTTGAATGGTGGAGCAACTGGTGGGGAAAGTATGAAATATGCATGTGGTAATTGTGGAAAGGCTGGTCATTATGCAAGGATGTGTCGTGACCAGAGGAATGTATGTAGCTATTGTGCGATGGAAGGACATTCGAGTGAAAAGTGTTGGATTAGACTGAGAGTGCAAGGTGTGAATGGAAAGTCTGAAGCGGGAAACTGAATGGTAAGAGGGTACCTGCTGAAGTATCTTCTGGGTGCATGAGTGTGAGTAATGTGTTGGTAAGTCTGTCTAGTGTGAAAGTGCTGTCTGGAAGGAAGTATTAGTGTCTGAGTATGAAGGTGGAATTGAATGGAATTGAATGTTTGGCTTTAATAGATTCTGGATGCAAGGCGAGCTTGGTGTATAAAGATGTGTATGATAAGGTTAGCGAGAAAGCCCTCCTGTCTGAGTGCAAGGGTAGTTTGGTAGGTATTGGTAATAGGAGAGTGCCTGTGATTGGAATGATAAGGTCAGCTGTTCAAATGCATGGTATGATGATGAATGAATGTGAATTTTCTGTGATTGATAAGGTGAGTAGTGAGTATAGTGTGATTTTATGAAAATGAATTGTATGGTTGTGCATCCTGCGAGTGATCAGATTGAGAGAAAGATTGGTAAAAATGGAGTGTATAAGTTGTATGTAGGGAAAGATGGTAGCATTTTGAGGAGTGTGTTTACTGGTATTGAGGTGACTGCTATGGAGAATGTAAGGCTTGTGAAGGGTGAAAGGGTGTCTGTTAGAGTGAGTTGGGATAAGGATGTTAGTTTAAATGCGGGTGAGAACACTGTGATATTGGATGGAAAGGATGCGTGTTATAAGGTAAGGCGTGTTGCTTGTGTGTTTGATGGCTTGATGAGAATGAATGATCCTTTTGTATGTGTGCAGGCGGACCCCAGTGTGAAAGGGCAGGTGAGGGGAATCCAAGTCGGAGATGTACTCGGTCACCTCTCCACTGTCAATGAGGTAGGTATGGATGATAGTACGGATGTCAGGGTGAATGTTGCGGGTAAAAAGACGTGTGAATGGACGTATAATGAAGTGAAGAGCATAGTGGAATTGGATGGATGTTTAACTGAGTATGAAAGGGAGGATGTGTATCGAATGATATTTGAACGAAAGGGAGCCCTCAGTAAGGGTGATCTGGATTTCAGGGTTACAAAGCTCCCGGAATTCAAGATTGTCCTGAAGGAGGACTCCCCAATCTATCAGCGGCCAAGGCATTTCCCACGTCCGGTTGCTGATGAGATTGAATGGCAGTGCTTGGAATTGGAGCAATTGGGGGTGATTGAAGAGAGCGAGAGTGCATGGAATAGTCCAATTGTACCTGTACGTAAGCCGGATGGAAGATTGCGTCTGTGTGTGGATTATCGAAAGGTGAATGAAAGGACTGTGAAAGAAAGGTTTCCGATGTGTGTGGTATCTGAGTGTGTGTATAGTATGCATGGGATGGAGTGGTTTACGAAGCTGGATCTGGTACGGGAGTATTACAAGATGTCCATTGCTGAAGAGAGCCGGCCGGTAACTGCCTTCTCTTCCTCAAAGAGGCATTACTAGTTCTGGAACCTCAGCTTTGGGTTGGCTAATGCTCCCGGAGCCTTCCAGCGGGCAATGAATGTTGTGTTGAGTAAGTTTGCGAGTAAGAATGTGATTGCGTTTATAGATGATATTTTGATTATGACTGAGACTTTTGAGGAGCATATGAGATTGGTGAATGATGTGTTGAGAACGTTGGAGAGTGTTTGTGTGAAGGTGAAAGTGGCGAAGTGTGTGAGTGGTTTGCGAAAGAAGTGGAATTCCTTGGGCATATGGTGAGTGAGAATGGGTTGCGAAAATCACTGAAGTATGTTGAGAAGGTGCGAATGTTTCCTAAACCGGTGACTGTGAAGCAACTGAAGTCTTGTTTGGGTTTGATTGAGTTCCAGCGAAAGTTTATACGTGATTGTTCTGGTGTGAGTAAGCCTCTGACTGATTGGATGGGCAAGAAAGGTAGTACGGTTGTCAAGTGGAATGATAAGATGAATGAGGCGTATGAGACTGAAAGAGGCAGCGGCTGAAGATGTTGAATTGGCTTACCCAGATTATAGTGTGAATGCTAAAATGCTTGAATTGTATACAGATGCAAGTGGGTATTGTATGGGAGGTTTTCTGATGCAAGAGCAGCGTTTGAATCGAGAAAATGTCAGGCGAATAATTGGGTATGTATCCAAGGCTATGAATGTTGCAGAACGAAAGTATTCGACTGTGGAACGAGAGTTGGCTGCGATAAAATAGTGTTTGAAAGTGTTGCGTCCGTTTTTGTATGGTGTGAGGTTTGTGATAAAAACAGATCATCAACCTCTTGTGTATCTGCAGCATATGAAGTGGGCTGATAGTAGGATTGCAAGGACTTTGGAAGATTTGAGTGACTTTGACTATGTGATTGAATATGTGCCTGGTGAACAGAATGGAGTGGCTGATTTGATGTCAAGGTATCCTGGTACGAATGATGAAAATGTGTGTGGAGTGAGTGATCCTGAGTATTTGCCGAAAGGGATTATGAATGGAAAAGAGAGTAAGGATAGTGGTGATTCCTTGTTTGAGAGTGTATGGAATGGTTTGCAAGATTTGAAGAGTGATGGAGTAGATGTGAGAGTGCCTGATAGTGTGGATGATTTAAGGTAGGAGGTAATGAATGAAGTATGTAGGAAGCCTGAACGCATTGGTATGGCAAAGGTGCGGAACTTCATGAAAGAATTGAGAGCAAGGTGTATGCAAGGGGTCCTGCCATTTCAGGAGGTGTTGATTGTAGTGAGTTGTTTGTATGGAGTGATTGTCTATGTGCACTTTGGTGGTGAGAGGCCGATTGTGTACAAGGATGAGAAGATGAAGGGTTTGAATCCTAATGTGGTATATCTGCAATGTTTGAGCGGTGTGCACTACAATTGGGTGATTGAAAAGTGTTCATATATAAGAGAGAAGAATGATTGTCTGGATGAAGATGAGCGTCGTGTGGTGAGTGATGATATGGGAGTTAATGACAGTTTTTGTTTGTAAAACGCTTGAGATGCCAATACCCACCTGGGTAACACGTGAGCCCTTCCTTCTTTTTTCTTGCTCCTCTTGTTTGCTTTAGGCCTCCTGTAAGTGACTTCTAGTCTACTGTGTGATCGTTAGTGGCAAAGATATTTTGTTGTTAGACTTAGGCTATCCCTTTTATATATATATATAGTCTAATTAAAGGTTGGTTATATATAAATTTTTATTGGTATTCTGGTATTTGTCAGATAATATTGTGTGTATAGGAGAATAGCTATATATATATATATATATTTGTTGTGTGAATATTTACCCCATATTTTTGTAAATATAACTGTATTCTTTTGTAAAGTAAAGGACTGTATATCAAATTGTATCAATTCTTCCTCAGGGTTCTCAAGGTCCATAAATCCTAGGATAAGGTTGGAACGCGGGTTAGTATAGATTTTCGGCCCGCTACAGTGTGTCCAATTCAGAGATGACAGAAAGAAACCTAAAGCCATGGTGGCATTAGGGGGCAGGTCTACAGGAACAGTCGCAGCGCAATGGCACGCAACTTTAAGTTCCCTTGGACCTTCTCCCATCTTCTTTGCCAAGCAGCCCAGAGAGCTGTCCGTATTCCTGCCATGTAATTGGTGTGAGAAAGAGTGAAACCCTGGTCCAGTCGCTAAAACTTTGGCATCATAGATATTGCAAACCAGGGGATGCGGAGATTCCAATGCCCCGAGAGCACTCAGGGCACTTTGTGAGTCGCTATAAATCATAATCCGGTGTCAGAACACTGGCACAGTTCTAGCGTGACACAAGGTATGCTCCAAAAAGGCCGAACGCAATACTCCCAGTGCTGTACAAGCTTTAGGAGCAGAGGTGTGGTGACAAATAGTTAAAGGTGGTACCTACCAGGGTGGTGTTCTGGCAAAAACCAGGGGCGCCACCAGCCCAAGAGATATACCTAGCTCTCAAATGAGTTTCCTGGCCCTAAACCCTAAGGGCTTATGGCAAGACTGGCGTCTCTAGGCGGCATAGGCACCATCGAGATCAGCTGCGGATGCAGTGAGAGCTGTTGCCGACTGAGGGAGGCGCCGGGCTCACGCGTACAGGCGAGTGATGTACTGTACACGGCGTAGAGCGAGTGGTATCTCCCCAGCATCGACCAATAGGCTCTTAATGGGGAAAGTGCGGAAGGCACCGGTCGCAAGGTGAAGGCCGGTGTGGTGGATCGAGTCCACCTTCCGCAATAAACGCTCAGCTGCAGATGCATAAAACTCGCATCCGTAGTCGAACTTCGAATGTCACAGAACGGAGAATATCCATAGAGCAGGTACAAGAGACCCTAAGGCTGCGAATATGAGCCTCCCAGGTGAGGCGTTGGTCAAATACAAGACCAAGGAAACGGTGCGATTCAACCACTTCCAGGCGTACTACATTAAGAAACAAGTCTGGGTCTGGGTGGAGCCGTGGATGGTGGCAGAAGTGCACCACCTTAGTCTTGGAGTTGGCATCTGGGCCGTGCCTAGAGATCAAAAGGTTGCCATGTAGAGCATAGCGAGAACATCTTCCGAGAGCACCAAGGTGATGCCGTTGATGCTCAGGGCAAAGTGTGTGACACTGAGGACAGTTCCCTGCGGGACACCCTCTTCCTGGTCCATTGGGCTGGAGAGGGCTACCTACACCCATACACGGATCGACGATCTCGCAAAAATTCAGATATAAAGACTGGAAAGCATCCCCTTGTCCCGATCGTGTGGAGAGTCTCCATGATACCGTATCGCCATATAGTATGAGACTTTCTCCAAATCGAAAAACACAGTGGTGAAGTGCTGTCTAAGAAGGAAGGCCTTGCAGACAGCATTTTCCAGTCAGAGCAGAGCATCTGAAATAGAGTAGAGCT